>CAJNIZ010010216.1:0-12441 GCA_905231905.1 Symbiodinium pilosum | reverse complement strand
ATGCTCTGGTTATCGGACGCACTCGGAACAGTAAAGATATTGTGGCTTGCGCAGGAATGCTTCTGTTTCCTTCTGTATACTCTGGGAACACGAACGTTAGTATGGTTTGAGCATGGATGCTCCATTACCGTTACCGGATGCACTGGGAACACGAACGTTATTGTGGTTTGGGCATGAATGCTCTGGTTATCGTATGCTCTGGGAACACGAACGGAATTATGTTTTGGGCATGGATGCTGTGGTTATCGGATGCACTCGGAACACGAACGTTAGTATCCCCCTCCCCCCCCATCCCCCCAACGCAAAGGTCAGAAACCTCGCAAAACAGGGTACGGAAATCCCCCCGCTTGCTCAAACATGAACGTTATCATGGCTTGAGCAAGGATGCTTTAGTCATCAGACGCAGTCGAATTGAACATTATGATGGCGTGGGCATGGATGCTCTGCAGGGTCATCGTACGCAGTCGAGCATGATCGTTATTATGGTTTAGGTGCTCGGGAATACACGAGGGCTGTTGCGTTACGCCGGCTGCGACGCCCACAACATGACGACACGATGACGAAGATTACGACGATCGCGCTGTCCTGTATTCGGTGGCGGGCGGCGGCGGCCGGTGGCCGGTGCCCCGTGTCCGTCCGGTGGCCGGTGGCCGGTGAAAGGTGGCCGGTGTCCGGTGTCCGGTGGCCGGTGGCCGGCTGGAAAACCGCGGAAAAAGTCTATAGTGTGACATCCTCAAAGAAAACTTTTGTCACCAGTAATCATGAGATCATCTACACGCAAAGACAAAACACCAATAAGCTTCCTCCATGAACAAGATGACCCGAATGTTCCAACAGCTCATCAACTACCTCAGGATTTAAATGGGGCTTGTCCACAGTGGTCTGCTAGGAAGACTTCTCAGGCAAATAAAGGGCAACAAGGATCTCCACTTCTTCTTCAAGAAAATCTTGTTTACCTCCATGCCTGAGATCAGTGCTCTGTTCTATTACCCAACAGGTACCTTGTCGAAGGATGCATGATACTCTAAAAGGATAGCCCTTAATCTTATAGGTAGGCTCAGGAGTCCTAAGATCCTTAGCCCTATGAGTCACCTGAGCCTGACCATTAAGGAAGGGAAACCGTCCCCTCTTGTGGATTGCAGTAGAGTCTAAGAACTTTAGGAGGGCCTCATCTACAACAGGTCTCCACGCATACTCTGTGACCTTACGTGTAGAAATGGCATGGGCTACATCGGGATAATCTTCACCGGACCTGTCCTCCGTATGGCCGGAGGTAACTGACGGATCCTTCACCAAGCATCAGCCGCAGTGTCGGCCGAGTTGCGCTGGTCATTGACCTTAGGCTCTCGCCAGGCTCCTTCATAGCAGACATAGGTACACCTATCTGCCCTAGTAGGGACCAAGCCACAGGCTCTAATGAACTTATCCACGCGGTTCCACCACCTTCTGGGAGCGTCATTAAGGCAATAGACCGGTCTCATACAATAACCTACTAGGTGAGGAGGCAAGCCCGAATCGCTAGGAAGTTGAATTACGACAGCCCGGCGCGCTAAATTGTAGTGTTCCCCCTGAAGGAATGCAGCTTTAAGGTCCAAATGCAACAAATCCCAAATGCAACAAATCCCACAAAGAACTGGCAGCCTGCTGACAGACAAGGCGGAAGCCATAGCGCGTAGCCGTGGGAGAATCAGTCTGTTGCTCCCAGCCATGTTTATTACCTTGGAAACCCCTACAGACCCACCTAGCCTTAAACTTGGAGAAATTACCGTCCTTATCAACCTTGACAGTCAGAACCCAATGGCCTGTAAGGTAATTAGTACCCCCAGGTCCAAACTTGAGAGTACGCTTATCCAGGAAGCGGATGGCACCATTGCCCAGATAGCTCATAAACTCTTCCAGCTTAGCACGGCGAATTTGTTTGGCGTACTTATGCTGCATTTCCCGTGTAGTGACTCCAGCCTTAACTTTCCCAGCTAACAAGGTCATAAAGTCCTCAAAAGATTCATCGCCTAGAAGAGGAATGTCCAGGAAAGCTTGGCCCTTAGGAGCAGCAAAAAAACCGTCCTCGGACGAAAGACCTTGGCCCTCATCAGAGCCAGAGTCTGAATCAGGCGCGGCCTGTTCCCCCGGTGTGTCTGGGGAATTCGCCTTCTGTAACTGGAAGGCCTGGCCGGCTGGGCCCCGGCTGGGCCGGCTGTTAGATGAAGCCGCGTCCGGACGCGTTTTGTCTGCTTTAGCCGGACGCTGCTGGCCCGGTAAGTTGATAACCTGGCCACGCGCCTGGGCTTTAGCCGCCCTCGACTTTTTCACCGGTACACGCCGCCTACGCGACGTTGCTCATCCGGACCCAACGGTATGACTTTCTTAGGAGGTGACTGTGCGCGCGGAGAATCGGCCGGCGGCGGAAGCGGAGGATCATCCGGTAGATATGAAGGGCGGAGCGTTCGTGCCAGGGTGTGACAACGGAACGTCCGGATCGGAGTATTGCAGTACGGCGCCAGCGGAAGGCCCTGACGGTTCTATAGAAAACGGAGCGTCATCAAGATTGATTGGAGACTGCGACGGCACCGGTCCGTGGAAACCGCATCCGAAAGGCCCGGAGTCAGGTGGCCCAGGTCTCAGAGGGTCATCGGAGTTCCCTAAAGGCATCTCCTCGTCATCTACATCAAAAAGAAAAAAACTACCAGGTTCGTTCAGATCTGGATCACTTAAATCACCCCCAAAAACAGGGGGAAACTGAAAAGACATATTGTCGTCTGAACCTACGGATCCCTCATCAGTCGGAGTGTCCCTAAGAAGCTTACCAGTGGTCTCTCCTGAGAAAACTATGAAGGACCACTTGGTGAGATCCAACTTCTCATACTCAACTGATTAACCAGAACAAAGAAGACCTTCTCAAAATCATCAGGTTCCCACCTTAAAACAACATTCTGTCAAACAGGACTAACCTTTCCTAAAGTGCCTCTGTAAACACTACAGCGCTCAAAAGACAAGTGAGTATGGGTCAAAACCCTGACATTCTGCATGAAGGGGCGCAGTTCCCTGACAATATGCTCTGTAGAGGAGTTGATCTCATCATGACGAAGGCTCAATGAGCAGAACAATGTCTATCTCAGATCTACAAAGCTTCAGTCGTCTGTTACTTTGCTGCGTCATTGCAGAAAATCGCTTTGATATTTCACATTAATAGAACATTGGCAGATAAACGCGTTCTCGCTTTCATCCGCCAAACTTGGGAGATTGTTGCAATTTTCTAAGATTTGAGTTGTTGCCGATAGGGGGCTCAACGTCAGAGGTGTTGCCATTTTTTTACTGTCTTGGTTGTTAGCTAGTCGCTTCCTTCAGTACATGTCTTGGTTGGGCCTGGGTTCCGTTGCTCGCACTAGTCATTTCTGCGCAGATCGGCATCTGTTTTGCCTGAGTGCAAATTTGCCTTTTCGCGGTTTTGCCTGGCGCGTGTTTCATGTTTGGCTTAAGTTGAACCACTGAGCCCGAAATCATGCAGATGAGGAGTTAGAGATGCTGAGCCTGGCATTGTGGGACCATTTTGCCATTAGACACCTCCAGAAGTTCTCACCTTGCGTTGGATTTGGAAACGATGGCAGAGTACATGTGTGGTGTGAAGTTCCAGGTCCAGCGTGTCAGCTTCTTCACTCAGCATGTGCGTTATGACTACAGCAATCACGCGCAAGATGAGACTGCGTGAGAGTCTGGACTTGCTCTGCAGCAAGATGAGATTACTGCCGATCCTCCGCCTGATGGTGAAGCACTTGCAGTAGAGGATAAATGGGCGCTGAATGAGCCCAATCGCGAAATGATAAGGGTCCACAGGAAACTTAGGTCCCAATCATATAAGCTGACAAAAACAGCACACGCATTCCTCTTGAGTATCTTGAAGATACCCGTGCCACAAAATTCGAATGTGAGGATGGAACTTCTCAACAGAAGGTCGACATCTGGAAGGGTGGAGGTCCGGGCATCGGTCTCAGTCTACGTTCCGGATTCAGCCAATGAGCCCTCGTCAAGCCGCAAACCGCCTTCCGGAGGCTCATCCAAAGATGGGGTACTGGGCAAGCAGCCACCAGCCGGCGCTCGTCCCACGACGAGGAACCTTCGCAGCGTAAGGACCGAGAAGAGAGTGAGGGCAAGCCAGTAGCCAAGGAAGACACGTTCCTGGAACCTAGGCGGGTAGAGCTTCCTTTGCCTGGTCAAGAGTTAAGTGCAGCCTCACCTAATTTCCAACGTATGCTTAACAGATTCGAAAATGAAGTAAAGTGGTACAAGCTACATGTCAACCATTATACCACATGTCACCTGCGCAGTTCTGTAGGAGGACTAGCGTGCTAGGTTTGCCTAAGTCCATGTACGAGAAGTACGACAAGGTTGTCAAATGTTGAAAGGTGTGTGGTACTTCGGTCCCAAGTCCGCCTAGAGCCAGAAACTCAGGAATGCGCGCTTCCGAATTCGGTGACGTCATTTTCGCGCATCATCAGGAATGGATATGGCCAGCGCACACCCCAAACCCTATTCCCCTGCCTGTACAAGGTTTGCCAGGTTCTTGGTTGACTTCGTCAGGTCGCGCTGTTTGCTAACAGAAAGGTGGCGACCTGCTTCTTTTTGTCAACTTTTGAGCCAAGTCTTGTTGCTTGCTTTTGCTTGCTTTTGTGTCTGTGCTACACTGCTACACGGCGGGGCAGCCAGCGAAGGCGCGGTCGCCTCCTTACTCTGGCAATAAGAAGAGACAACGCAGGGTGTAGCGGGTTATTCAGTTTCGCACCGCGTAATACGTCATACTTTTAGCGCTGGATGGCGCGACCAACCTACTGTGGGCTACGGCTTAGAAAACCTTGTTACCAGAGGAAACTATTTCCGCTCTTCGTTTGTGGATTGAGGAAAACAACTGTTTCCCGAAAGGAGTTGTTGTTGATACTGCGTTTTTCACGCCTGACTTCGAAAAGTTCTACAAGTACCATAACATCGCTCAGTATCCGTGTGGTCCAAGAACTCCTTGGCCGAACAGAGCCGAAACCGCCGTACGTTTGTTGAAGAAAGCTTGGGTGTTGTTTGTTAAGTCTCTTGGTGAAGAGACTATACTTAAAAAAAGTTGGATTTCGCCAAGCCGTGAAACGTATCTGTTTTCGTCCGAAATTGCCGCCAGGCTATCCTCCTTTGGAGGTAGCTACAGGTAGGAGACCTCCTGACTCTCAGGTGTAGAAACTTCGAATCCTGAGCAGCTCTCCTTGGAGGACAGGGCCGCAACGCGGCTGAGGACTATAGCCATGAAGACTGATCTGGAAGCGTGACAGCCTGCTGACCTCCTGCAGGACTTCGCCAGGGGGGTTATGCCTTCGGATGGTCCTTTTGCATTAAGGGGGAGAAGGTCTTTGTTTGGCATAAGGATGATAATGAGAAGAAAAGTGAAGGTGTGTGGATGAGAGGTACTGTAGTTTGCCAAGAGGGTGCTATGGTTTTAGTACAGTTACCTACCGTGCTTCCTAGGGTGAATCAATCTAAGGTTAGAAGGGATCATGATGAGTGGCATGATGTTCAGGTTCCTGGGCCTCCATCAGTGGAAGATTCAGGCTCGTCCAACGATGAGGTAGACAGTGCCACTGCGTCTTTTGTGTCAGAACATGAGGTGTGTTACCACCTCTGTTGTGATAAGGATCCTGTGTACTGTGTAGAAGTTCTTCGCACATGCAGTGGAATAGGAGCATACTTGAATCATCAAGGAAAGTCAGTAGCTCCTGCTGTAGACCTACAGTTCACTAATAAGAAGAATCTTCAACAGTCTATAGCTGCAGCTTGGAAGAACCTGGTTGAGTATGATTCATCCCTTGTAGTCTTGCATGCCATTACTCCAACGGATGTTTCTATGCGTAAGGAACTATGGGGGTTCTGTACCTACGTAACCAGATGGCAAGCCCAAAGGGGGAAGCACTGTTTGGTAATTGCTCCTAACACCTCTCAGTTTTGGTCATCATGTTCTTCTGGAACATTGCGTTGGGTGGGCAACATGTATTGTGTAGGCAGTCAGTCTTCTGATAGTTCTGCCTACCTGGCCACAAATTTACCTTCTGGTTGGATGAAGCATCTTGTCGATAACTTGCCAACTCTTCATGAGGGAGAACTGTATGATTCCAAGTTTGTCACCTTGTTGGTTTCTTGTCTCAATGGGGAACCATCTTGTGACGCTAGACGAGTTTTTCTCTTAGAGGACTTGCTCGAAGCTGTAGACGATGGTCTCCTTTAAACAAGACAGCCACACAGAATGTACGCTAGAACAGTGTCTCAATCATAGAAACATACGGTGGGCCTTTCGCAGCAAAGCAAACCAAAAGAACATTTAAAGGGGGTATCTGGGGGATGCATAAGCAAAGCAAGTTTCACACACAAACCCTTTCCCCAACCTCTCCACGCCCCGTGGAAGAACACTGGCACAGCACACAACAGCAGGTGGTCTGCTTGGTTGCGACCAAGAAACCTTGATCCAAATATCTTCAAGCAACACAAGAGGCCGTCACACGCACCTTACGGTTGGGCTGAAAGACTTCCAGACCCCTGGCCTGCCTCCAAAACCCCACGCCAATGGATCCAGCACGACCTAGATGCGCAAGGAAAATAAGCCTTGTCTTCCCAGAGTTGGGTTACGACTACTTTCTTGCAAGTCAGCTCTTTTGGGGCTAGATTTGCTGGATTTCTACAGAGTTAAATTGAGTTTTGGTTAGATTTGCCTATTTTGGGCCAAGAAAATTTCAATGTGTTTTATTAGGTTTTAGCAATACTCAAAAAAACGAATCTTGGCATTCTGGCCATTCCTGAATTTCAGCGGGGTTCGGAGGAGTTCAGAGTTCGGACGGGAGTTCGGAGGATTTCGAAGGAGTTCGGCGGAGTTCGCAGGAGTTCGGCGGAAAATTTGGAGGGGCTCGGAAGGTATGGAAAATTCCGAAAAATTCAAAAACAATCATTCTGAATTTTTTGAGCTTCCCGAAAAATATTTCCATGCGCGCATTACATCTAATTTCCGGGCGCTTTCATCAGCCGATTTTCTTGTTTTCTTGATAAACACGTGGTTGTGGCTCAGTATCCCCTCGCGTTGCAACTCAAACATCGAAGTTTTGGCATTCAGGAAAAATTAAGGAAACTGAACGGAAATTGAATAAGTTGAACCAAAATCACAAGCGCGAATTGTATCTCAGCAAACTCAGAAATTTCGCAAGCAGTTTCAAAGGATGTTGGGAGTGTTTGAACACACTGCCGCAAAACTTGATCAGCTGCAGACACACATGAACGTTTTCTCCTTACGCAGCCTGACCGCATTGGCCGGCAACAAATCGGTTGTGAGTCGGAGGGCATGGAGGCAGCAAGACGCCGGGGCTGTTTAGCCCAGCAATGGGGGCGGGAACACCGCGCAAGAGCTGTTTGCGAAGTTATCTATCTCAGCGCCCACCCTAAACCACACATCTCAAACTGCACCCTGGGGTCGGCTTGCCTCAGCCTTTGTGCCCAAGCCAACACGATGCATTTTCCCGGCGCACATCTTGTTTCCACACACGCCAACAGCAAGGCAACAAAAATAAATACATTAGATACATTCCGAACATACCTGGCAAGCAAACAATTATGTGGACCTCACACAAGCATATCTCTCGCGCCATACATCAGCCTTCCACTTTCCCCAGGAAAAACGCGCAAGGTCAACGAGTTCGAACGTATCCTTCATCAGTGTCGATTTCCCACGTCAGAACCAAAGTTTGAACCAGCGCTGCTTCAGCTTCAGAATGCATTTGCAGAACAAGAGAACTGGATCAACGCTGTTTCCAAGTCAACTCAGCACCATCATGCGTCAACTAAAAAGCAATGACAGAAGCAATGTTAACTTGAAAGCAACCGGACCGTTTCACAAATTCTAGCACCGAGCCGTGCATTTTCAGGATTTACACAGTTTAGCAACGGACCCATTCCACCAATGACTTTTGCTATGAGGAATGGCACCTGACCTTCTTCTACGACGTCAAACTCAGTACAATGAATGGAACCACAGTAATCACTCATATAAACCACTAACTTCTCTACGCGCTTGGAAGTTTGGCTGTTGGCAAAGGAGAACTGAGATGCGGTAGGCCTGACCCCGTACCACAAGTAGGTGTCGCGGCCTTGTCGGCCGACGTACGGGCGGCGGCTCTAGAACCCAATGCCTTAGTACACCCTAAATCTAAGATAACCTTAGTATGGGACATGTCAACGACCTGCAAGGCTGCAGGAGAGGCCATCATTGCTTCAGCAGGCTCATCTTCATCTTCACGATCATCATCGTCATCATCCCAGGAAGCAGGATAATGGAAGTCAGGTTCTTCAAGACCTGAGGGCGGTGTGTCACCTGGGACGCGAGTCCTGCGTGGAACATGTCATCAAATGCTGCCTCTCTCCAATATCTCACGTCATCACCTACACCGGCTCCATCATCTTGCGCTGCATGTGTGGCCTCCTGAGTTCTACGCCACTCACGCCATCCGTCTGGAGCATCATCATCATCATCAGAGGAAGGGGTACCAGATGGTTGCACCGGCGTCCCCTTTCCGGTATCATTGCGATACTCTAAGGTGTAGGCAGGCTTGCTTGCCCTTGACAATGGGAACACCTTTACTACCCTTGCCTTTGCCGAAACCATACCTATGTGAGTGCACCATATCATTTGGAAGATCAAAAGACTCTTGTGGGAGAGTCAAGGCATTCTCTTCCGGTACTTCCTCTCCGTCACGAGAAGGTTGCCCTTCGGGAAGAAAAAGAGAACCCCAGGACTCACGGGATGGTCCTTACTGGAACTAGCTGGTTCCCCGCTGTTGAGCGGGCTTCCAGGCAACGCTGGTGCACCAACACGGCGGGATGGCACAAACACCATTAGGCGCCCGCCGCCGTAAAGGAATTGACGGTGGTTCCTGTCCGTCCTTTTGTACAGTTCCCCGAGCGTGTGGGAGGAGTAGGCGTCACAGTCATACCTGAGCGCAGACGGTTACATCCTCATATTAGGACACATCGCATCGGCTGTTAGAGTATCATCAGGATTCCCCATCTCTTCTAATGCCTCTGATCCGGAGACAGATGTGCTTGGAGTAGTCTTTGCAACCGGCGCAGCTCGTCCATGAGAGCGTAGTAGAGCCAGATTAGCGAAAAGGCCAGCGTGGCCTCGTGAAGGTGCTGGCCGAGGTCATTGCGCCACACAATCAGCCTAATGTTATTATGGCCACACCTACGCATTTCAAACTTAAACCTATGACGGAAGATATTTCAGGGAACCCACATATCATGCAAGGCTTCGGCTTCGGGGTAACCATTGGGGTCAGTAATGGGCCCATGGGCTCCTGGAATATTTGCCGCGTTCCTAGGATAAACCGTCAGAGCTTGAGTGCTTGAGGCAAAGAGGAAGTGGATCATACTCATCGCTGTCAGGTTCTTCCTCTGCAATAGCATCTGACTCGTGTTCAGAACCTGAGGAGGAGAAGGCTACCAATCTTCCATTGGAGCCGCGCACGCACAAAGCATACCACGACGATTGCGGGCATAAATCGGGACACCAGGCCGTGGAGCCCGCATTCCCTGCGGTTCAGCCTTGCCTTTACCCTTTCCTTGTATCTTCCCTTTTGTCCTCCGCCGCGCACGGCCCTTACCATCGCCAACCTCATAGTAATAGGGGCAAACGAAGTAAAACCCATAGCTACCTACGCGGTCTCCAAACTCATCCATCCACATCCAGGAGTCAGGCTAGCTTCCCACGGGTTGGAGCTGGGACGCAGGGCAAGGACACCGAGATGCGGATCCTAGGAGGCATAGATTGACTCCAGGACGACCGGAGAGACACCAAGGTTGCGTTAGGAGGAGGCTGGCCCGTGTTCTCATCATCTATTTCACTGTTTTCATCAAAACCCTCATCAACGGCATTGGGGTAAACAAACCCAA
Source organism: Symbiodinium pilosum (assembly GCA_905231905.1). Taxonomy (NCBI): domain Eukaryota; class Dinophyceae; order Suessiales; family Symbiodiniaceae; genus Symbiodinium; species Symbiodinium pilosum. The sequence goes on along the minus strand of CAJNIZ010010216.1, from coordinate 2,484 downwards.
TTGAAGAGGTGATAGACCCGGGTCAAACTGCTGGAGGCCAAGGGTAGACACGATACCCGACAGGTAGATCGACAGATCTCCTATAGGTGAATACATCACAACCACTCTCTTCATAGGCTTAGCTCCAAGTTTGTCATACATAAACTTGGGGAAGTGGTGCTCATTGCCGGGCTCAGGTAGGAGGCCAGAGGTATGCTTCCTCGCGTTGTTCGAGGCTAAGCCAGTTCAACGTCTTGTAACACTTCATTGGCAAGATTTGGAACAAGAGGAAATTGCGTCCCTCTGACCAAGTCATACCCCTAGATATGAGTTCGCACATAAGACGACCCATATTCGAAGGCCAAGCGAAGAACCCCGTCTCTCTCCGCAATGAGGCAGAGGAGAGAATTCCGAGGTAGAGAGCCGGTCAGCTCGAAATGTATCCTTTCTGCATCGCTCATTGGTAGGGGTCCCCAATCACCTTGGGCCTGACCGAAGTAGCCCCAACGAGTCCACTCGAAAAAGGTAGATGTGGGACCACTATCTACACCGGGGGTCAATGCAAGCGTTGGGCCTGTAATAGGATTAGGAACAATGCTGGTACGCAAGTTCAAAGACAACCCGGCTTACCAGGGATTCAGGCATACGATAAACCTTAAGGGAATTCATGAATGGCGTCTGAATGGGGCTCATACTCCTGAAGAATAAACCAAACCCTATCAGAATGCCCCATATGCGGTGCCACTGATTGACTAAGAGCCATTCATGATAAACCAAAAACCTAGGTTCAGACATTGATTCCTCGCTAAGGAAACGTGTAAGCCCGTAAAGGTCTATTAAAGGAATTAGGAATCATGTCCTGAACCGTAGGCATTGCTACGCTGGCATAGCAATAGGATCCATACTCTGAGTCATCACTATCAAGGTCTTCTACATAGAGGTCATAATCCCTATCGACTACAGAGTTAGGATCAATTTCTTGACGCATGGAACCACTTCTCCAAACAGGAACCAGCCCCACTCATTGTTGAGGTCAGGCACCTCACCGTCGAGTGAGCCTCCTGGGGAGAAGCTGCCATCATCAACATCAGCATCTTGCGCAGCATCATCGGGCTCATCTATCAAAAGGAATTTCAGGGCGATCAGCACCGGCATCAGGCCCATCATCTGGTTCCCCAGCGTTGACCGGGCCTCCAAAGGTTGCACCTGTCATTTCAGGTTCCCCGACTTTGGTCGGGCTTCCTACATGCTGCATGGCAAAGAAGGACGCAGGCAAGGAAGGGACTTCTACTGCAGTTTGAGCCTCAGGTTGCCACGAAGCTACATTAGAACTGCCTTTCTTGTCTTTACATGTCTTTACCATCCTTACCCTTCTTGTAACTCTCTACTTGCTCATATTCCCATGATTGCCATGAATGTGCTGCATCTGGCTGGCTTGCCCAGCTGGCTTGCCACCACCAGGGCTCTTCAGTTTGCTAAGACCAGTCCTCAAATTGATCTGGTCCTCCTGGTAATGGCCCCTTTTCTTTCGGCGAGATTTGAAAAATCTCCGACCGCCACGGCCTCTGCCGCGGCCTTTTCCACCGCGTCCTTTCCTTTTGCCTTTCTTGGATGTTCGGCCTTGAAAGCGAGGCTGGAACCATGAATCGTTTTGTTCATCTGTACTTCATGCGCATCCAAAAGTCCTTCTGCTCCATCAGCCTCATTTTCGGCCCAAAATCCGAAGGAGTCGTCAGGCTCACCTTCATCCATAACGATGAAGCTCCTTCGGCCTCCATGGCCGGTATTATTGAGGAGCGGATCGTCCACTGCTGTTCTTGGATTGCAGAACATCTCAACGAAGATATCGGTCAGGGCGCCGGCATCCAGTCCGACCAGATCTATACCACAATGTGCCATAGTGCTGGTAAGTGACATCCTTTGATCAAAGCTCAACTCTGCATGTGACATCATGTGACACAAGAGGGGTCCAATCAAGTTCTTTCTCAGCGGCGCCTTTTCCATGTGAGCTTGTCTTCTTCTCTCATTGACAGCTGTCAGGATCTGGGCGGCAGTCATTGCCTGGCGCACCTCTGTTGATAAAGATTGCATATATTGTCGAACTTCATCATGCGCTGGATCATTGATGGGTGTCAAAGTATCACCCCATGCTTCTTCCAAACGTTTCAACTGAATTTGACATCATCCATCTCATAAGATCAGATGAACCACGGCGCAAGTTTCTAAACGGCTGAAAACGGTATAAAAACCGTGCACACTGCCTTTCACAAAGAATGGCCGCGTCCTCTTGAAGTAAGTTACGCCTTCTTCCTCGCTCTTCAAGGCATCCTTGTCCAGGATCTTCTTGTAAATGGCGGCGTCCGTCTCCTTCAAGTCTATTGCGCAAGGCTGGCCCTCTTTTCTCACCGTCCAGTTCAGTTATGTCGCGCCAGTCATCGATTGCATCTTTCGTATGCAAACTAGGATGTTTTTCCATCAAGCGAAGGTGGTATTTTTGTCGTCACC
>CAJNIZ010010214.1:0-12442 GCA_905231905.1 Symbiodinium pilosum | reverse complement strand
AAAAGGAATTTAGAACAGCCCCCACATGAGCTACTGTCAATATTAGCCCGATTTCGGGGCCTTCAACAGTGGACCATAGGGGTCCCTCTTGTAGTTTAGTATAGTCCCTAATATACCCCTAATAAGGAACCCGTGTCCATTCAATATGTAGCAAGTATTGACTGTAGCTCATATGGTGGTTTCCCTAAATAAGGGGACCCCAGTATAGACCCCAATATACTATAATCCTTAGTATAGGAACCCCCCAAAGTGTACCCCTAATTTTGGGACATGCTCATATGTACGTGTAGCCAGCAATCCCAACCTTTCGCTCTACCCTAAACCCTAAACCCCTAAACCCTAAACCCCTAAACCCTAGACCCTAAGCTGTTGAAAGTCGGCTGTGGCTCCTCGCAGGTTCAAGTTCAAAGGTGCTCATAACCAGGACCCTCCTTGTACCCTTAATTGGGGATAGATGGTCCCTAATAGCAGGTACTTAGGCCCTAATAGAGGGTAGGAGGAGGGTGGTCTAGGAATATGGCATTACTTTGACCGAAGTGGATATTATGTATAATTAGACTCTAGGCTCCAGAGTAGGAACTAATTATCGACTTTGGGGCCCAACGTGGGTATTATTTCTATAGAGTCTATAGAGCCCAAAGAAAACAGCATTGACCATAGCGTTCAGGGCCCAATGTGGGTATTCTTTATAGACTTTATAGGGCCCAAGTAAGGCATTGTTGCTTATAGATTTCAATGCCAAAGTGGGACTTTCTTTGTAAACCCTAAGGGCCGAAGTAGGCATTGTTGACTATCAACTTCAGGTCACAAGGTGGGTATATTTTTGTAGGCTCTAGAGCCCAAAGTCTGCATTATTGACCATAGACTTCAATGCCGAAGTGGGTATTCTTTATGGGTTTTGAAAGTCCCAAAGGAAGCAATAATATATTCCATAGACTTCAGGACACAAAGCGGGCACTCTGTATTGACTTGATAAAGCCCAGAGTAGGCATTATTGGCCACAGACTTCAATGCCAAAGTGGGTGTGATCTTTTGACTCTCGAAGCCCAATTTGTGTCTTACACGTACAGACTCGAAGCCTCCCACGCCCTATAAACCCTAAATTCATGTTTTGGGTGTAGGGTTCAAGGTTTAGGTGGACCCTAAACACTGAATCATCCTGGCATGAAGGCCGCGTGGTAGCTATCGGGGCGCAGGGCTCAACTGCAGGTCTAAGCTTTGCGGTTCTAGGTTGGATTTCGGGTTGAGGGTGTAGGGTTACCATCAGGATAAGGTTTGGGCTTTATACTCCTCACAAAGGTTGGATTTAGGGTTGAGGGTGTAGGGTTACCATCAGGAGACGCTTGGGGCTTGTTGTATAGTCCTCGGAAACATCGGCATGCTCCAGACATTCGGGACCCCCTTTTGGAGGTCCCTGAGGATTAGACTTTGTTGACGGGCCCTTTTTATGGAACCCCCCCGACCAAGTCCTGAAATGAAAGCCCGGGCTCCTCATTGTTGCCAAGGCCGGATGCGGTTGATACTGGCAGAAAGTCCTGCATGACCTTAAGCCTGGGGCTCTAAGTCTATCAGAAATACCTACATCGGGCCCTAACGTCTATTGGTAGTACTCGTATCTACATCGAGCCTTAGGAGAAGTACGTGGTACAGTTATACCTTCGGAACGACGACATGGTACTCCAGTAGACTGAGGCCATGTAGCATTAACACTGAAGTGCGGGGTAAGTGGGGCTTGTTACTCAATTGCGATGCTGCCCCCATGACAGCGCAGGCAGCTACAAGAATTCTCCTCCACCAAGTTAGCTTACCCTTCCTGGATTCACTGGTACCATGCACTGCTTCGACGTTTTCTTGTGTAAAGTGTAATGATCGTCGTAGGTTTGAACGCTAGGCCCATACCCTGAGGCGTGATACGCCTTTGGTGGCGTGACTTGGTCCTTTTTCTTGCCCTGAGCTCAGCAGGCATCTATAATGTTTAAGCCATATTGGTTTTGAGCTTTCCCAAGGGCCGGGCACTATTAGCATGTATTGCTAGGCCCAAAATGCATTCCCAAGAACCTCTGTGGGCCCTGAGTACATACTTTTTAGGTACCACGTCTTTAGGTTGGGGTTCGGCAAGGATTTGCTCTTGAAGGATATCCCCACAGTATCCGAGCATTTGCTCGAGTAGCCCGCTGTTCAGAGATTAGGGTTTAGGGCCTTTAGGGTTATCTGGACCCCAAAGGTATGCAAAATCATGGCCTTTATGGCTGTTATTATGGCTTTAGGGCTATTATTTTACATACGTTTGGGGTTTAGGTATCAGTGAGTGGCTGCTAATTGACATGTAGGGGCATCGACCAAGGAACCTTTTCCATGATTAGCTCGAGATGTTGGTTGGCGAGCCTGAACCTTGACATTCGGCGGGTTATTATTGATTCCCTAAGGGTCCAAGTACCTAGTTATCATATAGTTATACCCAAAACCTATATTACCCTAAACCCAAGTACCTGGTGATTGGGTACTTGGGTACTTGGACCCTCTGGGTTATTGACTTACGTAGAATCGAGCATGCGCAGGCGCATTGTAACGATCTTCCCAAGCAAAACGAAGCCTAGTCTGTTGGAGCACCACTGCCCTCCCCCTCCCGCCCCCCCCCCTTATAATATCTTCCCATTATGTGGTACGTACATTATATATTAGTTTGGGAGTATTGAATATTTGGGGGTGGTGTGGGTGTTTCCATTTCATTTTCCATTTTGTTTTCCGTCTGATTGTCCATTATTGGGTCTTATTTCCTTATACACCCCTTGAAAGAGACCTAGGGTTTCCATTTGATTTTCCATTGTCTTTTTCATTTGATTTTCCATTCTTGGTATTATCCCTTCCCTAAAGGCTAGGCTGTCAGGTTGACGTTTTGCAGTTCGGGGTTTCGAGCTCAGGGCTTAGGGTTTATAGGTGCTTCGGGTTAGGGATTAGGGTTTCATGGTTGAAGGGTTGAATTTGGGTTTAGGGTTTAGAGTTCAGGGTTTCAGTTGCGGCTTTGGTTTTCAGCTTTTCCTCCAGATCCCTCCATCTCTTGACGGTGTACAACAACCCCTTACCAGATGGATGTTGTTTCGAAGGTGCTTTTTCAGAAAGGGACCTATACACCTTACATATCCCTATGTACCCCAAACCCTACGTACTCCAAAGGTTCACTTTCAGGCACCCCTTATGAAGGTCGTGGACCCTGCCTCTCCTTTGCTCGATGCCGTGGAGAGGGTGCACAGCCGGTTTGGAGGTGTCGCCCACAAAGTCTAGGGCGGACCCAAGGGTTTAGGCTTATGGTTCAAGAGGGTTCAGGGTTTAGGGTGTAGGGGTTCAGGGTTTAGGGGTTTAGGGTTTAGGCTTTGGCTTCAAATCCCCGTGGCCTACCCAGAATCTCCTATGTAGTTCCTTTCTGGAGCGTATACCAGGCTCCCCTTGCACAAAGCCACAACAAAACCAAAAAGGAACCACACGCCAGCCCTTGAGTAGGGAGTATAGAGTTGAGCGTTTGGGATTTGGTAGTTTCCCAAACTAAGGGGACCCCAATATAGACACCAAAATAGTATAACCCTATAACCCTTATTGTAGGGACCCCCAAAATGGTATCCCTAATTTTGGGAAACCCCCATCTAGGGTTTCGACCATATCCGTAGCGGAGCTTGAGACTCGGGTTTTAGGGCTTTAGGCATTTCGGAATGTAGACCCCTCATTATTGAACCCCCCCTCACCTTGATAGGGATTATACTCGGGATTCCACTATTGAGGACCTTAAAAGGAGGGGGTTTAGTAATCACGGGTTTACATTAGGGTTCAGGGCTGTTTGATTGAGGGTTTTGGGTTCAGGGTCATATGAGGTTGTAGGGCTCTAGGCTTTTAGGGTTGAGATTCCACGAAGGGAGATGCCTTTCCGGGAAATCTTAGAGGGCTTTCCTGGCAAGTAAGAGCTGTAGAGCGGTTTCAAAAGCATCTTCGCTGTCTGGGACCGTTGGGGCTGGGTAGCCGAAGGATTATGGTTGAGGGTTTAGGGGTTTAGGATGATGGTCTTGATTTTTGACGGCCTACAGGAGCTAAACTTAATCTGGATGCTCGCTCCTGCGAAGCTCCAGCCGCATGACTGAGCCCATGGAGTTCACAGCAGCCTAAACCCTAAACCCCTAACCACCTTGTAAGCGGTGGCTCGCGGCTTTCCCCGAACCTTCTTGCAAGAATAAACCGCAGGGATTGGTTGGCTCATGCACTGAAGCCCCCCTTTGAAGTGCTAATCCCAGATATAATTTACTCCTGTCAACGTAACCAGTTATTGCAGCCCAAGTATCCTGCTTCATGAACCTGCGCAGTCTGGCAAGGCAAGCAATCTTTTCCGAGGTTGCCGGGAGCTTGGTTGTGTGGGATGATTTGCGAGGGTGGTGATGAAGAGAAGTTAGGGGTGTAGGATTTTGGGAAGGTTTGCTGAGAGCCACCTAGCAGAGGGACACCTCTGAACCATAAACCCTAAGCCGCAACGGAAGCACCTGAATCAATGGTAAGGGAGCCACAAAGGGAGATATAGAACCCGTCCCCCACACTCTCCATACCCAAACCCCAAAACCGCCAACCCTCCCCAGAAACCACGTAAGACTGAAAGCACTAGAATTCCCAACCCCAACCTCCCGAAATCACCAAGGACGCTCTCTTTTCAAGCCTGTGCCCCCCGTGGCAACATATGAAGTATGGGTGTTATTTTAGGCTTCTGCTGAAATAGTGTTTGCGGTTTAGGATTCCTGGATTCCCTGGCAATGTTGGTGAGGATACATGTGGGATGTCCATTTGTGGAGACCATCAGCAACTCACAAGCCCTTTGAAATTATGCAAGTGCAGTATGCAATGCCCCTGACGTCGGTAGAGCCTCATACAGTTTCTGCCACCTTCAGCCCAAAATCTTAAAGCAAAGCGCCTAGATCCAAAAACATCTCTGAGGCTTATCCTAAACCCTAAATCCTAAACCCCAAATCCTAAACTCTGAATCCTAAACCCTAAACCCTGAATCCTATAAACCCTAGACCCTGACTCCTAAACCCTCAACCCTGAATCCTAAATCCTAAACACTGAGTCCTAAACCCTAAACCCCTATATCCTAGAAGCATCCCCAAGACTTCAGAATCCCTACCTAAAACTCGGTTTAGGGGTTTAGGGGTTTAGGGGTTTAGGGGTTTAGGGTTTAGGGTTTGTAAAGCAATGATCTTTTTGGCTGGTTTTAGGATGTTGGCGTCGTTACCTGTCGTTACCTACTTTGGGGTTCTCGGCTAGGTAAGGCCCTAAACCCTGAACCCGAACTCTATGCGTCTCCATGCTCTACAGCTCAAACCGTGCTTGAAGTGTAAGGGAACTTAGTGATTAAGTTATTACGTGATGGGGAAGGCTAGAGGCATTATGCGATTTACAGGAGTTGAATGTGTGTTTTTTAAGGCCCCCCGCCCCTCAAAGTGTAAACCCTAAAACCTACAACCTAAATCCTAAACTCTACATGGTCAACCCTTACAAGCCCTAAGTCTTAAACCCTAAGCTCGTTGTATTAAACCCCACCCAGGACGGCCCGACACTTCAGGGCGCACAGCGCCGATCCGGCTTTGCCCGCGCACCGGCCCGTGCCCCCTGGAGCTGCGAACCCAGCGTTTAGGGTCTGGAGTTTAGAGCTTAGGGTTAGGGTTAAAGAAAGGGTTTGTAGAGTCTATACGGTTTGGGGTTCAGGGGATTTAGCTTTTAGGTCTCAGGGTTTCGCGCATGATTTGGGCACCGGGTTTATAGGACTTAGGGCATAAGGTCTAAGGGATAGGGGGCTTGGTATTTATGGTTTAGGGTTTAGAATATGGTGGAGTGAGGGCATTAGGATTCTAGGGGAATACATAGTTTGAGTCTCTCAACAACAGGAATGGGAGGTGTTGGGTTTTTCAGCCTTCGGCAAGTGGATTCAGGCTTCTGTTTTGAAACTATGCATGGCGGAATCCCTCAACATACCAAATGCATATAACAACCGCATTTACCTTAAGATAATGGGCATTTAGCTTCCGCTACACCTTAAACCCAAATATGATTGGCATTTGCAAGGTCTAGGCATGGAGCACTACTGTTGATCCTAAAAACCCTGCATGACCTTGTATACTATGATACCATAATTCCCGACGTATACTGCACTCAGGGTCATGCAGGATTTGCAGTATCCAGCGTATGGAGTTCTTCTCACGTCTGGATACTAGGGGTCTTGGGGCCGTGGCAGGACGGGTGCCACGTGCAAGTCTTCAATTCTCTGACTGGAGCCTCCCCTTCCTCATGACATGTTCAATACTGAATACCTGGACACCCTAAGCCCCAAACCCTAAAGGCCCTAAAGTAGGTAAGATAATAGCCCGAGACCTTTCAAAGGAGCCCAAAAGGCCCAAATCTTGTTCGAATCCAGCCATCCTTCACGGTGCTGGGCCACCTAAATCCTCACGTAGGGGACCCTGAACGCCCAACTACCATAAAACCCTAGAAGCCCAAATTCCTGAAGCCTACACCTCACTGGCGGCTAGTAGAGAAGAAGGGAAACATAATCCCTACATAATCCCCTCAAAGAATTATGGTATAGTGCATTAGGGAGTAGAATCCCCATATAACCCCCTCAAATATTCCCTTACTCCCTACTAACGCACAGTAAGCCATCTTCGCATGCCACCTCCAGGCCCTTGTTGGACCAGGACCTCTAGGCAGGGAGGGAGTCAAATTCTCTTAGGATGTAGGGTTTAGGGTTTATTAAGAGATTGCAGCCTAAGGATAAGAGTTTAGAGTTTAGGTCTTGAAGGATAGGGCTTAGAGTGCAGAGAGTAGACTTGAAGTTTTGGGATTGATAGTGTAGAATTTGGTTTGGGCTCAAAGCTTAGGTCTTGGACTTTAGGTTTTGGAGTTCAAGTTCTTAAGTTTCGGGTTTTGACTTTGCGGTTTGCAGAATAGGCTCGGGAGTCGCGGATTTGGAGCTTCTGAATTTGGAGTGTAGATTTTGAGGGTTCGGGGTTTAGGCTGCAGACTTTTAGTTTTGGGGTTATGCTGTGCATTTCTGGTGGATGGGGTGTATAGTGAGGGGAGCGCAGGGCGTAGTTCAAGTGTTGACTTCTACTTGTCCATTCATCACTCCATTACCGTACAAAAGGGACATGTGGGTTTGCTAACTAGGGGTACCTTTTTTGGGGGCCCCCGTTGTAAGGATCATAAAAAATGAGGGTCTATGTTAGGGTCCCCTTGTGTTGAGAAGCTGCCATCCTCAAAATCCCTTATGAGATTACCTATATTCACTTCCCACTATGCCTCAGGCACTTGAAGGATGATGCTGCTCATGTTAAAAAACCTGCAACTGTAAGAATTAAGGTTTAGCTACGGCTTTCAGACTGGTAAGACCTTCCTACACCCGAAAGCCACTCAAGGGCTTGAAGGTTGTCGACCCCTCAGGGAACATTTGGGTCGTGTTTAGGGGAATATTTGGGGGGAACAGAATAATTGGGGTTACAATGACTACAATCTTATTGTTACAACCATGCATCGCTGGATACGCTCCTAGACCCTAACCTTTAAACCCCAAACCCCAAGTTCTAAATCGGAAGCCCTAAGTCCTAAACCGTCAAAACAAAAACGTACACGTCCTTCAGTTGGCAGCTCACTGTATACTCCCTACAACTCCTATGTAGCTTGTACACCAGGACCCTCCTTGTACCTTGGTTGTACCTTGAACTAGGGGCGGCATACGGTCCCTAATAGTGCGTATTTAAGGTATGGTAGAGGGTAGATCGCGGGTCTAGAGTCTAGGTAGCTTATACATAGACTGGCATTTTGGAGAGACGCCTTACTCTCCTCATTTATGCAATGCAGATGGAGCTTCATCATCCATGCATATACCCACATGACATCCTGACATGACTGAACCTCCCTAAAAATAGGATCTTTCTTGTCGGGACTCCTCGGGACTCCCTCGGGGCTCCTCAAGAGTTGTAGAGAGACGAGTTCAGGTGAAAGTTGCGCGCGTCACTGTGAGAACCAGGGCTAGGACCTCTGACCTCAGGGTTTTGGGGGTTTAGCGTTTAGGGTTTAGGGCTTGACAGGCTCAGGGTTTAGGATTTAGGGTTTAGGGCTTAGCAGGCTAAAGGTTCAGGGTTTAGGGGTAGGGTTTGAGGCATCAGTGCAGGAAGCAGCATTCAGGGATGAAAATTTCGGGATTCAAGTTTCGGAGCTAGTGTTTAGGGATGACGATTTAGGGATTAGAGTTAAGGGGTTATTTATAGCATAGAGGAGAGTTTCAGTTTGGGGTCTAGGGATCACTGTATCAAGTTTGAGGACCTTACGGCTTACAGGTTTAGCTTTGGTTAGCTCCTGCAAGAGAACACCTTTGAAAGGCAACACGGCTTGCAGACCCTAATAAAGCAATTTCTGAATCTGAAGGGCATGTTCTTCAAATAGGGATTTTGGGTGCTTTTTCATGGCTCACGCTGGGCTTTTTGCCAGGAACTCCCATGCAAGGTTTGATATGTCTTGGTTGCTGTTCGAGAGCCATTTCAGCTCTCTTCCAGCGTGCATTTCCAAAAGCCGGCTACTTGCAGTTTTCCAGCTGCTTGGTTCCCCACATTTGCTTGTAAACTGGCTTCTATTTAGATCCATGTAGATATTCAAGAGGATTCTACGAGAATCTTGCAGGGATTTTAGGCGATCGTCTACGAGATTGTAGCTTTAGCTCTTCCACCCCTGAACCCTGAACCCTGAACCCTATAATGAGAACCCACCGTTCTTTGGGACCCATGCCCCGATGTTCGGATTGCTTCTGGCATCATGCTACTTCCTCTTGGATGTTGTGCAAAGTGGACACCTGCATCCGACACAGTATGCCTTGGGTGGACCCCCACCCAGTAATGGTGACTATAAGGGATATTAAGGATTCTATTGGGGTCCTCTTATATTCCTAGTATAGCGCTGTCACAGGGTGGGGAGGGGGTCCTCCAACACAGTCTACCTTCACCACTTGTTGCTTCGTATTGCACAAGCCTGAACAAATTCAGGAGGCAAAGCCTCCCCTTATCATGCTTACTTATATTCTTGTAGAAGGCACCTAAAACCCCATTCTAATCACTCATGCGGCTACATCACCGCATTCCAAGTTTTTGTATAGTCCCCCGGCTTGGGCAAATTTTCTTAAGCTTCAATATGTCATTGAACAAAGTAAATCGTTAATGAACATGCGGGTTTAATGTACGAAATTTTAATCTTTTGAAGAAATACACCCTACCCGAAACTAACATGGAACTTGATATGGCGCCCTTAAAACGGGACACTCGTCTTTGGGACCCCCCAAACCCTTAAGCCTACCATGTCGGAGACCCGAGAGTTTAGGGTTTGGGGTTTAGAGTTCAGGATTGGGGTTTAGAGTTTAGGGTTTGGGGTTTAGGGCCTAGAGTTTAGGGTTTGGGGTTCAGTGAATGTCACATCAACAAATCCGTTGATCCCAAAGCCACATCCCTAAAGCCATGCATCCATAAATCCTTAGATTCCGTGTGCTAAGGCCACGTATGCGTAGATGCTGACCTATCTGCCAGACCCTGAGACCTGCAGAGCTTTACGGTGCATGGTTTGGGACGTATGTGTTTAGGGTTTAGGATTCATGGGGTTCAGGGTTTGGGGCGTATGGGCGTAGGGTTTAGGACATATTGGTTGGGTTCAAGCTTCAGGTTCTAGGATTCAGAGTCGGGGTCGATCGCCTTGAAATGCGGTTTGCTTCTCGTACTAACGACGAGAAACTGACATTACTTTCAGTCTGTACACCCAGAACCTCCTGTGTAGTTCGGAGCTGGGTAGTATATTATTATCCCTTAGCTAAAGTCTAAACCCTGAACCCTAAACCTTTGCTAAAGCCAGACCTAAGAAGGAATACATGGGTGCCCTGGGGTATACACCTGGCCCGCTATCCCTTCGCACAGCACGCAGCGGTGATAGCCCACCGCCACTGCTCACCTCCTAATCTGGGTTGCTGTTAAGGAACTTAAATTAAGTTACCATAATGGGTATATTAAATAATAGGGTTTCCCCAATATAGTAACTTAATTTAAGTTCCTTAACAGCAACTCAGTAATGCCTCTACCAAGGCAGTAGCGCAATGCGTCCCTGACTCAGCATCAGACGGCATTGCACCAAGGCCACGAAGTTTCCTTGTCTCTACTGAACCCCAAGCTGTGTAGCATAATGGTATGTATGGCTCTTTTTTTTGGTTTTGGGCCTTGATTTGTGCCTGTAAAGGTCCAGGTCATTCCACGCCGCCTTACCCAAAATGTCCTTGTATACTTTGTTAGCTCTCTAGAATCCTAGAATGTGGACCTTACAGTAAATTCCTGTTTTCAGTACAAGAAACCGAAGTTGGGAGCTCAAGTCAAGCGAAACAAGCTGGAACTTGCTTTCCGTCATGAGAATGCCGTCGTCATGGTACAGTACTGAAAAGCAGCAGTGGCCAGAATGGAAGGCATGTTGGTACTGTACTGTTTGTACGCACTCTACGATACAACCATGGTTCATGAGTTCTCATATGGGTTGTTCTCAAAAATGTTGGCCCCTTTTGCTTATAGACTTTTTCACGGCACCTTATATATATATATATATGGGTACCAAAAGGGAACCTCGATTTTGGGAACTACCCATAAACATGAAGTGGCAATCAGGATGGCCGCTGCCAGAATATGAACTATACCTGGACCCTCTAACGTAGTTCCTTTTGGGTGTGGTATGGGTTTTTGGTTAGGACTCTTATAAGGACGACCAAAAATTGAAAGGTACTACATTGGAAGGGTTAGGTAGGGCGCTGCTACTGCAACTCTTCCCTTGCCATCCCGAACTTCGCCAAGCCTTCACACTCATACTGCCCTGGATGTCTCCGCTTGGAATATATAGAACCCCTGTACAGCACCTCTAATTGTCCGTCAACCTAAAATAGGGAAGCCAAAAACAGACTTCTCTGAAGGGGGGCTTTGATCTTAAGGCACCTGGGGGTTCGGGTCTCTCGGCAGGTATTCGGGAGTCCTTCGTTACAGGTCACCCCTGCATGGCCCGCCTAAACCTTAAACCCTAAACCCTATAAACCCTCAACCTCAAACCCTAAATCGAGTTCCGTTAGGAGGAATACAGCCGAGGCACCCCCGTTGACTTTGTCCTTTGCATGCTCAGTCTGCGATGTAGAGGCCCGTGGCTTTGCAACTTCCATAGCTGGTACTGGAGGGAATTAGTCTTAGAGTTTAGGGTTTAGAGGTTTGGGCTTTAGGGTGTGATGTGAGATTGTCAACAATTGTTGCCAAAGTACCATTGAACATTATGGAGGCACTTGGTTACTAAACGCAGGATGCATACGCGCAGCCGTGAATGGTTATTAAAGCAGCAGCCAGCTGTTTGCATGCGAGAGAGCTTGGTTCTCTTCGTGTATCGGATCTGCCATAATGTACCCCAACAAAACTCGAACTGAACTCGAACTCCCCCCCACCCCCAAAAAAAAACTTGGAACTGAACTCGAACTGAATTCGAACTCGAACTGAACTCGAACTGTAGTTCCTGACCTGAAATTGAATCCTCCCCTGGCAGAAATAGAATATTGAATTGAACTCGAACTCGAATTGAACTCGAACTCCCCCCCCTCCAAGAAAAATGAATTTGGAAATGAACTCGAATTCGAACTCTAACTTCAAACTGAACTCGAACTGTAGTTCCTGACCTAACACTAAATCCTCCCCTAGCAGAAATAGAATATCGAATTGAACTCGAACTCAAACTCGAACTCCCCCTCCCCCTCCGCCGAGGAAAAATTGAACGTACACCAGAACCGAACTCGAACTGAACTCGAACTCCCCCACCCCCAAGAAGAATGAATTTGGAAATGAACTCGAACTGAACTCGAACTCGAACTGTAGTTCCTGACCGGAAATTGAATCCTCCCCTAGTAGAAATAAAATATCGAATTGAACTCGAACTCGAACTCGAACTGAACTCGAACTCCCAACGCCTCCTCCGAGCAAAAATTGAACGTACCCCAGAACCCAACTCGAACTGAACCCGAACTCCCCCCCCTCCCCCTAGTAAAAGTTGAATTCTGAACTCAACTCGAACTGAACTTGAATTGAACTCGAACTCAAACTCAACTCGAACTGTAGTAGTTCCTGAACTGTACTCAAATTCCCTTGAAGTTCGATTTACGCACCCTTCGTATTTCGCCATTCAGGCCTTTCTCATTTGCTCAGGACCTGTGCAATTACTTGCGACAGGAACGTGAACTCGAACTGAATTCGAGCCCCAGCCCCCTAAAAAAAAAAGTGGACCTGACGAACGACGAACGTGATCTCGAACTGAACTCGAACTCGTTGCCCATCCTTCCTTTGCATGCGCTACTCTGGAACTGTTCACGAACTGT
>CAJNIZ010010213.1:86250-97862 GCA_905231905.1 Symbiodinium pilosum | reverse complement strand
ATGAGGGACCTGCAACATCATACTACGAGTGAACCTTCAAGCACTGATGCCAGAACTTCAGAGCTCTATGGAATGGTTTTGTAGTGGCTCGTAGGGAATGTAGGGGCGATAATTCGGGACTATTCTACAGAAGCAAACATGTCTTACTGTAGGGAGTTGTTTCTTCGTTCCGTTTCATTCCTTATGAACCACTAGTACACCTGGGTTTTCGACTTATACTTTCGGCTTTGGGATTGCTGCCGCGCTTCAAAGTTTGGGCATTCCTTCTTTTGGATGAACAGGTGCACTGTTTCCATTCTAGGGGTTCGATGCAGGTCTGCATCCTGAACACGGTGAAAGGTTTTGGCTTTCATTCATTTGGGGGGTTTCCAAGACCGAGGGTCCAAGCCCTAAACCCCCAAACCCAAGGCCACAACCCTGTATATACAACTTCAACCTTACACCCCTGCCCCTCCGCGCATCGAAACCTGCATAGTCTGTTGCATGTGAATCGTCCTGCTGTTGTAGCAGCATAGCGGCGGTTGCTGCTGTTAGGGTTTCGGATTTAGGGTTGAGGTTTTAGGGTCTGGGATAGTGCTGTCATGGAATAACACGGTTGGCAGAATTGTTTCTCCTTCGCCTCCTGGGTGCTCTGTCTTTGTACAGGGGCTATGGGCCCAAAGTAGACCTTTCGCATGTGAAAGCGTATGTAGCGGGTCCTTTGCGACCCCCCGGAAGCTTGGATTCCTGGTTTGGCTTCCCAATTCGGCTAGTCATGTCCTCGAGGTTCCTCCGGAGTTTGCGGTCCTCCAAGTTAGAAAGTCTGCATGCAGGGGCCTTGGGACCTTATTGCCGAGGCACCGCATGTGGGTGCTTTTCGGATTTTCAAGCTGTCTCCATTGTTGGCATCAACAATCTTTTGGGCAAGACGTAGACTACATGCTTGCATAGGCTACAAAGATCAAGCAGGCTTGGGTCCTCCATTGCGGGGAGGTCGGCGATGCCCATTAAAGATCTTTGTTTAAGCGCCTCCTCCGAAACTCGCTTATGGAGCCGCGTACATGAAGTTGTGTCGTTGGCGTCATTTTCTAACAAGCAGAAGCCAAAGGAATCGCGAGATAACTGAGACGAGCCAGTGACGAATACAATTAGAGGCATGCACCATCGGTATAACACAAATAAAAAAGATTTGGGGTGAAGTCTTCACGAAAACAAGTCGTTGTGTTCCAGTGCCGTTGGAAATCTCAATGTCAACGCCCATAAGTTGCTGTCTGTCCGCTTGGTCCTGTTTTGCAGGCCACGACCCGGTATCTAAGCGAAGGGAGCTAACAACTGGACAAAGGTCCTGGACGTTACTGCAACCGGGTTTACCTAGCGTGCAGCCCGGCTAGAAACTGTTAGGTAGAAGCCTTAAAGGGCAGGCAGTTGGAGACAAATCATTGCCCTTTGAGAACACCAGCCACGTGCAGCTGAAGCTCCCAACTTGCGAGAAAGCAGGTTGATGCCTTTGGACTGGAGGCTCTCTGCCATGGTCCTTGTCAGGATCATAGCAGCTCCTGGCTCAGAATTTCAAAGCCGACTTGACGACACAACAGCCCTCTTCAAAGCGCAGACCTGCATCTCAATGGGTCTGTGCCTAGCTTCTGGTTCGCGTAGACCCCCTCCAAACCCGGGAGTGCGGCTGAAAGGAAAACTGAGACAGACACCATGAGTGTCCTCGCTTGGCTTGTGAGGTGCTCCGGCTGTATGTCTGGATTTTGCACGTTTTGTCTTGCCATACACTGAGGGTGGCTCAATTCAAGGAGCTCGCCACAACTCTGGATAGTAAGAGGGGTTAAGAGGGTTATGCAACCCCAACCCGTATCATAAGGACCCGGTAAGAGTCATGTGATGTTGATTGGATCCTGTTTTTTGGGCTGAGGAAACCAAAGGCCCCTTATTACTGGTCGCGGACCTGCACACGCTGCGACATATTGCCGGCCCGTGCGAGCTTCCAACTCTCCTGTGGGCCTGCAGGGTCGTTCAGCTCATTTGAGCTGTAGTCTAAACTCCTTAAAGGGGATTATATAGGCAAGTTTTTCAGGGGTTTCTTCAGGGAGATACTAAGAGTTTAGGCGATAGCTCATTTAGAATTTGGACCAGGCTCAGATGTTTCGCAAGTCGTCTCAGCAATATTCCCTGATTTCAGCTCAGATGAGCTCAGTATACAGCACTTTTGTAACAGTTATGGACCATCTCTTGGAGCATCCCTAAACCCTGTCTTCCGCAACCCTAAGCCAAGGTATATAGTCTATACTTAGGGCCCGGAGTGGTATACTTGCTTTGGGGCCCAGGTACTATACAGCCTGTACAACCCCCATATCAACCCAGTTTCCATGCTCTTTTCCATAGATGTCCCCCACTAGCAACCCCAAGCCTGCTTAGGTTTAGGGTTTAGGGGTTTAGGGTTTAGGGGTTTAGGGTTTAGGGGTTTAGGGTTTAGGGTTTAGGGTCCCCATGATAAGGATTATAGTTGTAGGGGGTCTCTATCGTGGGGCGTCCCCCTACTTATGGAAACGACCATTTGAGCCATAGTCTAATCTCTTAGTATGCCCCTGAGAAAAAAAACAAGCCCGATAACAGTGCCGTATAAGATCCCCTATATAACACCGTTTATGACTACATGGACCTTTTGGATTAAACTCTAAACCCTAATCCCTGAACCCCTAAAAAACCCTAATCCGTAAACCCCAAACCCTAAAACCCTAAGCCCTAAACCCTAAAACCCTAAACCCTAAGCCCTAAAACCCTCAACCCTAAACCCGAATTAAACTTTTGGCAACTCTAACGATCTGAAGGAGTTCTGGCCTGCCGGGGGCGGTGGCAGCAGGCCATGGAGGTTCCTTTCGGGACAGCAGTGCTGATTCAAAGCTTCGGGGTGTAGGAGGGTTCCTAGGGTTCAGGGTCCATAAGGTTCAGGGTTCATAGGGTTTAGGGTGCATAGGGTTTTGGGTTTTGGGCTCAGGGGTTTAGGGTGTAGGATTCAGGGGTTTTGGCTGTAGTGTTCAGTGGTTAAGGCTTTAGGGGTCCGGGCTTTAGGGCTCAGGGGTTTAGGGTTGAGGGGCATGATGTGTAGGATTTAAGAGTCTAGGAGAGAAGGTTGGCCTTCAATGTTCAGAGGCTCAGGCTTTGGGTTCAGCGGCTTAGGCTACAGGACTCAGGGGCTTAGTCAGGGTCTACGATTGAGCGGTTTGGGCTTTAGGCTTTACGGGTTCAGGCAGGGTGCGAGGTCATAAGAACCACAATCTATGACCATTATAGTATTTTCAATACCTCTGTACACAGGATTTCCCCCGAACTCTAAGCCCCAAGCCCCGCGATTTTTGTCCTTGTTTACCTGTCCTTTCCAGCTGAAGCGGGATTGAAAGATCCCGTCATGTTGGTTACTCCCCGCACAATTAGCAACCGATCCCAGAACTCTGTCTCTAGACCTAAAGTACTTGAAGAAGTAAAACAGCCCCGAAACCCTTCAAAACCTTAAACCCTAAACCCTTTTAAGCCCCAAGGTGCATGCCCAAACACTGGCCTTCCATCCTGGCCTCGATGAAGCAGCAGCAGCTTTGGGGAAGTCCTTCTCGCAAGGAGTTGTTTGTTTTGTTGCCTCTTGCGCTGGGGGAAGCTTTTGCGGATTATGGGGCACCCTGAGACAGTTACACGTTGTTGTTCGATTCTTTTGTCTGGAGAACTGCAGCAAGCCTGCAACTGCCATGACTTGCTGTCAGCTAGCTTTGAGGGCACTCCTGATCTTCTTCGGGCTATCGAATCAGACGTTCTTGTTGTATCAAGTGCTGCGGGTTTTCTGTGCTACCGCCTGGCAACTTGTGACAAACTTGGGATGCTGAGGCGCATCCTACCCAAAAAATCCTTCTTGATTACATAGAATATGGGGAATATGGGGATCTTGCTTTAACATACCCGAAGCCATATTCTATCTACTGAAGGGGGACTATAGCATCCCCACTAACAAGACCCCCGCCCCTGAAAATACAATTTCCCACGATTACAGACAGCACTTGGATTTCGCAATCGGCTTACCGAGCATTCAGGAGTTGCGTGGGCAGCTGCATTGCTTCTTCCCTCTGAAGGTCTTGGGACAGTGGGTCTCAGCAGCGTGGCACAGGCTTGCAGCAACTTGGTCTCCAAGTATGGCCAAGCAGGGATTGGTTGGCTATATCGGAATAGGGCTGGATTACGCAAAGATCACCAGAAGACGCATACTGGGGTCATCAAATGTAGCATCAGGTAAAAGGTGATGTTCACATTGTAATTGGCGTTTAAGTCGAGGCGTTCTTTTATTCTGCTTGGTTTCAGGTAGTAGGGTAGTTTCCAGAAGAAGGGGGCCCTCTATACATGCCTATTATGGTCCTCCCAACAAGTGGTCCCTAATTTGTGGGAAACCCCATATGTGAATTGGGCATCCACCAGCTCGTGGTGCTCTGCAGATTCCCTTCATCTCAGAATTAGGGTTTACCTTAGACCCACAAGACTCACAAGACCTTGAGTTCTAGGGATTCCTATTATAAGGAATCAATATTTTTAGGGTTGAAGACTGAATGAAGATCTTCTGAAACTAAGGTGGAGTTTAGGGTATCCAGAATCCAGAACCCATACTTGGAAGCTTAGTGAGCGTCCTGGTAGGTCATACCCAGAAGGCAAGAGCCCTTACTCACACCTTTGTCAGTTGCCATGCATTGCTGGGAAGTAAGGCAAGGTCGCCAGCTGGAGTCGCTCATTGTCAGTCTTTTGGCCGAGCTATACTGCAGATTCCCTGTGCGAATTGATAAGTTCATTGTGCTCCAGTGGCGCCTGCAGTGGGGTTAATGGCTTATGTTTAAACTGTTGCCCTAAACCCTTGTCCTGCTCTTGGAACCTCTTGTTTGGAGCTCGCCTGCCTCGCAGGCAAAGGCCAGAAGGGAGTGTAGTAGACGAGGACGCACGGGATAGGGTTACGGATTGAGCGAGACGTACGCAAGCCGCATACCAAATTCAAGCTTCCTGTCCTCAGGGGGTACATGCTGATTTGGATTCTGTTCGCTTTTGGGGTCCTTGAAGTCTTCGAACCTATCATTTACATGAGAATGTCTTGGGTGGACATGACTTCTGAGAAAACGATGTGGCTCAACCATAGGACTATTTACGAAATCCTTCTCCAAGCGTCCTGAGAGGAGAGCTACACTTCTGGAAAAAGCTTTACCCAGAACTCCAATCCAGCTCTTTTTTGGGTAGTACATTATAATCCCTTACCAAGAAAACTAAAACAAACCCAAAAAGGAACTACATAATAGGAGCCCCTGGGTAACGTGATAGGGGTGAACCCAAGATGTCGCCCGCGAAAAGACGGAGGTAGCCTTGTAAGATGCCCATCTGCACCGGTGCGCCATGCCAAGACATCATCAAATAGCTTGGTGGTCAATAGGGATTAAAGGGAGTACAAGATGCTATGGAGGTAGGGCCACCCTTTGATGCTATCAAATACGCTCAAATAGATTTTTGGCTTGCGGGCGCTGTATGGAAGAATTCGGTAGTGGATATTCAACGCAGAAAAGATATCTACTCTGACTCTGACCATTTCATAGTGGAATGTTGTATTGTCGTATCGACATTAGCACAGCAAAAGACAACACGGGATGAAACAAAACCGTACTTTAAACCTTCACAGGAACAGTGGGTGCAATATAACCAACACATAGAAGAAAAGCTGTACAACTCAAATGATGTGAGCATACATGTTCTAGTTCAGACAATACGGAAGGCTGCAGAAAAGCATTTCGATAAGATACACCGAGGCAAAAAGAAGACATATTTAAGCAGAGCCACTTGGCGCAAGATAGAAACACGCAATACTATGAGACGAGACGGGGCAACGTCTCAAGAAATCAGAGGTATGAATAAGGATATTGCGAAAGCTGCTAAAATGGATAAACAGACGTCCAGATCGAAAAGTTCAATGACAATCCTTGTGCTAAAAAAAAGAAGCCCATGTGGAAGGCGGTCAAAGACTTGAGGAAGAGATTTGTCCCCCAATTTGTCAAAATACAAAACCAAGCTGGACAACACGTTCCGTTGATTAAGCGAGCCGAAACAGTGGCACAATACTTGGCTTCAGAACACTGGCAAAACAACTTGCAAGCTGAGTTACCAAACGAAACAAAAATCGTCAATGACAATGGCGCGGTTGAAACACATTTCACTTTAGACGAGCTAAACCAAGCGATAAAAGCGACAAAAGTAAACAAACAATCGGGACCTGATGGAGTCGTCATGGAGTTGTTCAAATGGCTGGATAGAGATGACGAAGCTATCTTGCTGTCTTTAATTCACACGTGGTAGGTTGATAAAAAGGCGCCGGACGAGTTATTCTTGGCTAAGGTGGTCCCAATCTACGAGAAAGGTGACACTGATGTAGCGGCAAGCTACAGGCCTATATCTTTGTTAAACAGCGCCTACAAAATCTACATGATGATGACCAGGTCCCGTATGCAAGATGCAGTCGCCCAGCATGTGTCAAAGACTCAATACGGTTTCTGCCTGGAAAGTCTACTTCTCATGCAATACACATGATACGGCGTATCCAAGATTTTGCTGAGTCAAAATCAGCCAAATTGAGTCTGGCACTATTAGACTGGGAGAAGGCTTTCGACAAAGTGCAGCATGACAAGCTATTTATAGCCCTGAATAGAATGGGTTTTTCTGCACATTATGTAGATGTTATTAAAGATTGCTATCGAAAGCCGACCTTCTATGTTAAAGATGAATATGTGATCTCTGATCAGAGAGTGCAATCTGCCGGAATAAGGCAGGGCTGTCCGCTCTCACCTTTTCTGTTCGTACTCGTCATGACGTGTATAGATTCGGACATACAAAGCGCCATCAGCCAACATGTTGTAAATAACCGTATCCCGGGCCTCAATTATGACATGGTGTACTATGCTGATGACACAATTCTTTACTCTCAGTCAAACCGTGGGCTGAACGAGCTGCTGAGTCTCACCGAAAGAATATCCAAGCAATACGGTCTGAACCTGAATCGTGATAAATGTGTCGCGATACCTATGAATAATGATGGTATTATCCATTTTCAAAATGGTACGCAATTAGCCAAGGGGTTTGAAGCAACATATTTAGGAAATGAGATTAACAGAGATGCTAACATCCAGCATGAAGTAGTACGAAAGAAGCAAGAGGTACGCTGCACATGGTTCAAGCTCAGTGCGTACTGGAAAGCGACAAGAGCCAGCAAGCGATGGAAACTGATAGTGTCTGATGCAAGCATTCGTTCAAAGTTACTCTATGGGCTGGAAACTATCCATTTAACTCAATCATTATCAAAGAAGCTGGACGCTTTCCAGTTCAGATGCATCAGAAAAATCTTATAGGTATGTCTCCGACGTTCATAAACAGAGCAAACACAAACAAACAACTTCTAGAAACAGCGACCGCTATAGTTTCCTGAACACGGCGACCGTAGAAAAATCGTACCCTTTAGCGATTACCACATGTCTCGTAGGGCTAAGTTATTGGGGCATGTTCTCCGAAGTAATAACGATGATCCACTAAGACAAATCTTTTTTTTGCCGCATTCTGCCACGAGAGTGGAATATACGGAAAGAGAAGGTGCGGTCGCCCCAGACAGAACTGGCTGCATACCACCCAAAAACATGTTTATGAGCATACGTTGGGCCATTTCAATTACGATGAGTCTATGTACGAAGACAAAATGATATTTGCAGCTGCGGCTCCGCTGCTGCGCCTACGCCTTGCACAAGTTTTGACTGGACAGTCGTTGCAGGGTAGGGCTTGGGAAACAAGATGATGTCGGAAAAAAACCCTATATGTGTATATTTTTGTTCCATTCTAATCGCCAGTAAATAGTGCTCGGGATGCGCATGCTTGTATCAGTACAGTGCATGGGAGATTTTGTCGGCAACCCGTGATCCCCATAAAATCCTTAAACAAGCCCAGTATAGTCCGTATAGAATCTTACGAAGGTCATCGACAGCATCATGCACGTGAGGCTGCTTGGGAGGAAGTGATTGTGATAGGGCCTCGGAGAGGGTTTTTTTGTCTTAATCCACGTTTGACCAGACTATGATGTTTCGTCTGTATGAGAGGTCAATGCCCTAGACTCGTTTGGCAGCTTTCTGCAGACCCCATAAAAAGCAAAGGCACCACAAGAGAAGTGCCTGATGTTGTCCCGAAACACCTTCAAATCAAGCCCCTAGCAAATCAAACCCTAAGCTAACTCCTAAGGGCCTTCACAGAAGGTCAACAGGGGAGTTGTTTGCAACATGCAGCAAAAGTGACGAGGATCAGGAAGCCCTTGAAAGCTTGGCCAAAGGTGTTTGGTTATTACAGTTTCTCTTGCCCCCTTCCAACAGCTTGTGCTAGAAACCAGCGTGGAACCTGAGGTTGCATCGTGATGCCGTGGCTGTCAACATAGCCCTCGATGCCAGCTCACACAACTCCTGGCAAGAGGGGCTAGGTTCCCTATGTGTCGGGCATCTTTGATGAATCAAGCAGCGGCGAAATTTACAAAGCATTGTTTGGCGTTTCGATGTATGGCCGCTGGCATAGCTTGTGGAACGTCTCATTCTTGGATACCTCGATAGAAGTGAGCTTTTGAGTTTGCTGTTTCTTGTTTAGGCGTAGGGCAGCTCATGGACTGTATGGCATACCAACTGAACAAGTGACAGCTCAGTATTCCAAGGTCCCCTACACAAAGCGCCATTTCCCAAAACATTCGAATCCGCGCCTGCGAGCGATCCGACGCGTGGCAATCCGCCTACGAGTTTGTACAAGGACTGGAGCCTGGTATTTAAGGAGGCTCTCTTCAACAAAGCTGTCCTAATCTGCAACCCTCGCATGCTGACCCATAATTATTTTCAGCAGTTTTCACCTGGACATTGAGCCCCCGGCCATGAACATAAACTTTGGTTTTGCGTTTGGCAGCAGTACTGCAGTACTAGCAGCAGGTGCGGTGGCAGGTAAACTACGTGTAGATTACGGAGTAGGGAGACTGTAGTCAGTCCATGGCAAAGCATATGTCCCAGTGCTTTTGCGGGCTCTGTGAGGAATGCGCAGTGCTACTTTGCAGCTGACAACGGTGAGCTTGGGCGCCGCTGTGGCTTCAACCGTGGCTGGGCATTGGTGTCTTAGCCTGGCTTTGGCCCGACACTCAGTTGAGCTATAGTGTAAACTCCTTAAAGGGGGGTTATATAGGGGATTATATAGGGGACTACTATAGAGGATATCAAGGGGGATACTAGGAGTTTAGACAAACGTGGCAGCATGCGA
This sequence comes from Symbiodinium pilosum, assembly GCA_905231905.1. Taxonomy (NCBI): domain Eukaryota; class Dinophyceae; order Suessiales; family Symbiodiniaceae; genus Symbiodinium; species Symbiodinium pilosum. The sequence goes on along the minus strand of CAJNIZ010010213.1, from coordinate 88,550 downwards.
TTGAATTTCAGATTACATGGACCCCGAGCATGCTATTGTCCTAAATATGGGGAACTTACTGGGAATACATCTGTACATACAACCCCCAAACCTTTCATATCCTTATATATTCTTATATCATCCCTATGATCCCTATTGTTTAGCTCAAGCCCCAGATAATTCTATCATCCCTATTTTCTAGCCCCCCAAACCCAACTAAGCCCTATGATCGAATCCTTATATCATTATGGGCACTCCATATATCCCCAACCCTAAACCCGTAACCCCTAAACCCCTAAACCCCTAACCCCTAAACCCCTAAAACCCGAATTTGATCCGGAAGCTTCTTCAGAGCGAGGCACATGCCTTGAGGCAGCTGGCCGTGCAGGTGAGCCAGGTGGGTGTCTCTCAAAATAATTTAGGGTTTAGGGTTTGGAGTGTAGGATTTATCGGGCTTGGAGTTTAGGGTTTAGGGTTAGAGTGTAGGGTTGTAATCCTCATATGAGCCTCACGCGCTTAAGGTTTAGGGTCTATAGGGCTTAAGATCTTTTAAAGGGGGATATAGGAGGTGTACATGGGGATATATATATATATATGCACGGTTCAGGGTTTCCCAAAATTACGGGTACCTTTTTGGGAGTTCCTTTCCAAAGGATCATAGTATATCGGGGTCTATATTGAGGCCCCCTATTTATAGAAACTACCATGCAACCCCTAATAAGGACCCCAGAATCCCTCTATATTCTCTACATATCCCTAGGGTCTCTAGGGGCCCACTCTTGCGAAACTTCCAGGTTGTTTTCAATGCCTTGGTTCATTCATGTGGAAGCGCATGGCTGCAAGCGGCGTCAATCCTGGCAGTGATGCCGGAGCATCAGCATTCACAGGACATTGCCCCTTTGGAAGGCTGCAGCAGTATGATGAGTGAAGCCAGGATGTAGAGCAGTATCCTGATGGCTTGCACGCAGCCCTGACCCACCCAGTACAATTAATTAGCGATATTTGGCCCCTAGTAGTCAAGTGGGTACTGAGGCCCCGATACGGGGTAGAAGGAGGTACCCTTAATTAGAGCAGGGATATATGGCCCCCAATAGTGAGTACTTAGGCCGTAATACAGGGTAGAAGGAGGTACCTTTAATGAGGATAGGCATAGATGATCCCTAGTAGTGGGGTACTTATGCCTAACAGAGGGTACCAGGAAGGAAGGTGCAGGAGTAGGTTCTGCAAGAGAAGCGGCCATGACGTTACTCAGTTGGCCTGATGATAGCTCTCACATTTACGTGGCACCTGCACCAGCTGCAAACTGCCTTCTTTATTAGAGTTTGGTTTGGGTTTAGGGTTTTGGGTCTCAGGTTCAGTCCTGTTATAAGAGATGGAATTATTGATGCGACTGTCAGTTTTCCAGTATTGTTATGATTTGTTTTTATCAGTAATTTCATCGTTAGACTCGCACTGGGAGACCTTCAAGGATGTAAAAGTGAGAGATTTCAGCTGAAATTCTGGCAGAGGATGTTGTGAGCTTCAACGCCGCCCTTGCTGGGATGTCCACTGGTGGAGCCTGGCCTAGGGCAGTGGATATGCAGCCTAGCTGCGAAGCAGTTGCCCTACATCTGGTTGCTGTTAAGGAACTTAAGCTAAGTTACTATAGCGATGAAAACCTGTTATTTTATTACTTACTAGACACCCATATTATGGTAACTTAGTTTAAGTTCCTTAACAGCAACCCAGCCATTTGTCCAAGGCGTGTTTGGGGCTCGATTGGGTTCAGGATGGGCAGTCGCTGTGGACTTCTTCAGGCTTTGCATTCGCATAGCCGCACTTGTTTCAGGAATTTGTTTGACCCTAAAGCATTTGCAATCCATACAACTTCTTCTTCAACACCAGAAATACAAAGAAAGCTGGCTCCGCCACGCGGTTGTCCGTCGCCCCATAGGTGCATGATATTCCGCAATATTGCTGACACACACTCCTCATGAACTCCGGACAACCTGGCTGTGGCGTGGCACTGGAACCCATTTGCGGGTGGTTCTGGGGCGATGTTAGGGGCCCCAAGGCACTGAGGCTTTTGGCGATTACACATTGGGATACTGCTCCCACCTTATAACCATCCCTCAATTTCCTAACTCCATCGTTTTCATACCGTTAATGATAAGGATTGTACGTAGCGTGGGGCAATTTAGGGAGTAGATTCGTGCTGTTAGAGACATACATAACCAATTCCCTGCAGATTCGCAGACTGTTTCAGGATGGAGCAGCTTCAGCGGCAAGATGTCGAGCCGACGACGCTCTGCCTGCAGTCTAGGGTTTCCTGGGTTGCTGTT
>CAJNIZ010010213.1:31114-79859 GCA_905231905.1 Symbiodinium pilosum | reverse complement strand
CTCCCCCCAGATAAAGGGGAGGAATCCTACATACAATCCCTGCATCGCTGGTGAAGAGTCCTGCCCAATTCTTTATCATCCCTTTGCCCGACAAAAATGGACCCCACCCACATGTTCCCTATGTAATTCCCATATATCCCGTGGGTCGGCCTCTAGATGTTTGAGGAACCCCAGATGCCTAGACCCTAACTACATGTACACGAACATATATATATATATACATGTACATAATGACATGCATATCCGTAGAACCCCTTTAGGATCCCCCTCAAGACATCAACTCCTTGTGAAGGCATACAGGGACGACCGACTCTGCCGGAGCGCGGCCACCAGTGCCTGCGAGCTGCATGGTGCCGCCTACGGATGGGCTCACAAGGATTCTTGCTGTTGGGCCAAGGGACTCTAAGGCTCTGATATCTGTGCCCCGACGTCTATACATGTATGTAATATATATATATATATGCAATATATATATATATACATAGATCTACAAAGGCTAGCTACCTTGGGCTATTGGAGATTAGTTTATGCTCAGCTCTTTTGGCACCGAGGTCCCAGCTGCCCTTCCCGCCAAACCCCACCCACAACACATCGCATGTGTGTGGGTATTCGGGCGAAAAGCCGGCCAGGAGTTGGCGATGCCGAGCAGGCTGCCATGACGTGGCTTTCATCCGCAAGTTCAAGGCAGAGGATCTGCCATCGAAGCTTTGAGGGAGGGATAGCTAAGGATGACCTTCACGCGACGTCAATCTCTGCCTGAAGTGCGTACAGAAATGCCCCGTGGTGAGAGGAGCCGAACAAAAGGAATGCTTGGCTCCAACTGCGATCAGCACCTGTCAGAGATCGAACATGATTCCAAATTCCGGCAACCCGGCGGGCGAGCACAACAGCGTTTTTTTCGTCAGCAGTTGCTTCAGCAACAGGATTGTCTGTTCATCCGACTGCATTTATACATGCAGTTGTTGCAAATGTTGGTGTTAATGTTAGACTGCGTAGCCGGTGCTGCTTCTCTGAGTGCTCCTCGTAGGGCCACCACTCCTGCTCCCCCTGCTGCTAGTATTTAGCACTCCTCCTATTCTTGAACTACTGCTGCTACTGCCAAAGCTACGACGACGGGCCGTCCTACTGGGGCAGTACCGCAAAAAAAGTATCGACACATCGGCAATAGTGGGCGTATTGGTAGTGCGCTAGTAGGATGCATGGCAGCTTCCACGGCAACAGTGGCAATGTCAATTGCAAAGGTGACGATCGCTCATCACTCACTCTAACCTTGTTTCTGATGGCTGCTTTCCTGTACAGCACGAGGATAGGCCGTGATACCTCAAACAGCTTTGTTAATCATCATGCTTCGTGCATTCCAGCACACAGTTCGCACTTGCAAACAAGCCCCAAGCTTCAAGGCAATGGGCCCACCGAATGCTGCAAGCGGAATGCTCGCAGACGGAGGGTCCGCAATACAGGGCTTGCGCTGCAGCAACCGCCAGGTTCATCAACTCAATGGGCTGAAGATTCTCAAGACTGGATGTCGTCAATCTCCTGAATAAGCGATCTGCAGATTTTCGGGGGCAATCCTCATGGGGAGGGCCTCTTCGAAGCTTGGATAACAAAATGAACTAGAACACATGCCTTGAACATCTTCTCAGGCTCACCGGCGATCAATACCAGACGCACCCAAACATTGAGAAAACCTTAGAACAAATGCCTTTGCAACAAGACTTGTAGTCAATCTAGCATTGTTCGACAGCAATATGAACTACCACAGTAGCAGGAAGAATGACCAAGATTACAAAAAAGGCTCGTGCGTTACATCCATTGGCAGAATGATTGCGAATCTAGTCAAGAGCGACAGAAAAGCATGCATGATCCCTGCCACATGAGCCATGATCTAAACTCCTTAAAGGAGATTAAATAGGGGGATATATAGGGGACTACTATAGGGGTTATTAAGGGGGATGCTTGGAGTTTAGACTTGGGCACACATATGGAAGTGATTGCGGTGCACGCCCAGGATCTGCGAGCACTTCCCTCCGGAGGTTCTCGACCAAGGTTACCGTGCGACTAGCACGCGGACCACAAAATGCAAGTGCGTTGGAATTACTCATGGTTTCCCTTACCCTAGGGATCCAAGTATACAAATACTACCTACAATGATTGTACCCTAAGGTCTGTAAACAAAAATGTTACCTACATTGGGCTATTTGGATCCTAGACGTCCGTATAAACTCCCAGTGTCCATTTCATTCACCATTTGCTTTTCGATTTGATTCTCCATTATTAGGGTACCTACATTGGGCTGTTTGGATCCCTAGGGTTAGGGAATGCAGGAATGGATTACGGGAGTTTCAGGGTTTAGGGTTTAGGGATTACTGGGTGTGTTGGGGACTGCTCTAGGGATCCATTCCTTCATTCCCTACCAACCAACAGGAAGCAATCAGTTAGGACTCAGAAACAGCCAGGCTTGGCAACCCCAGAGCCACAGGGAAGCCTTTAGGGTTTAGGGTTTTTAGTTTAGGGTTTATGGGCTGAATCCTTAACCCTAACGGGTTCGTGGTTTATCGTTGAGGGTTTAGGGTCATCAGAGGCTAAAGTTTCTCCAGGCATACATACAGCCCTGGTTCGAAAGGGTCTACTTTAAATCATCCCCGTCATGTCCATATGAACCCATAGTCGCATTTCGAAGCACGCGACCCGAAGCTAGAAGACAGACATGTTGAAGTCTGTCTTTGGCCCCCCTTGCTCCGCGCCTTTGATGCCTGCAAGCTTTGCACTTTAAGGCCATGTATTCTTCCCAAACTGCCACCTGCGTTTAGAGTTGTCTCGAGAGTTCACCTACTGAGATCTCGGTGGTTAAGGAGATCTTAAGCTCCAAGCACCATGTTGGCCCGAAGCCAACAGATGGCCACGTTTCTGGCCACCCATTGTGCTGCTGAAGGTTGTGCCACGGAACGCCCGAGACAACCTGACCTTTCATGCTCGTTTTCAGTTGGGGGAGGCATGGGCCATGGGGCTGGGTGTTGAAGTTGCTAAGCCCCCAAAATGGCTACATAGTCAAATCGCAAATCCATCTACGAACGCTCCCTGCGCGGTGCTGTGCTGCAACACCAGGTCAACAGATGGCACCGAACCTTCGCATATGCGATATAGAGGCCTGTGGGGAGGGTGATTTTGCGAGTTGTTCAAGATAGTTCCTTACAGAATCCTTCATAGGGACTGCCATGATAGAGCTTGCTGGGGACCCCTACCCGTACGTTGAGAAACTCCGAGTTTTGTTCAGTAGTTCCGCAAAGCTTCACTCTCCAACCACAGCTTCCATCAGCTGAAACGAGCACTTGGCGAAGAGGCTGTTGGGGTTTTGTCCTCCCCCAGGGATGCCATGCTGTTTGCAAAAATTGCGTGGCGGCAACAGAGCAGAGCACTATGCGGACGTGTCAACCTAGAACGCCCAGGCAGAGCAGACAGTGAAACGCAAGCGTTCTACACGAACAATGTTTATCCGGCAACCTGAACCCAAAGCTGTCAAAACGCAGCAGACAGCCAAACGCAAGCCTCCTAGATGAACGAAACTGTCCACGCAACGCAGCCCATAGACCATCATCAGCCAGCATAAAGTGGAACGCAAGCCCTCAAACCAATCATACCTGACCCGCAACATGAGCCCATAGAACGTCAGTACATAGCTACATGCAAGCCCTGTGTACAGCAAAGCTGACCCCACAGCCCTAGAATCCCAATCCTAAACTCATCGCCGGTGGGAGGCGAGCAGCCCAATTGCCTCCGAGGCTACGAGGCGTTTTGTGTTGGAAGAGCTTGTGCGTCTTTAGTTTTTGGAGTGTGAGGGTGTCCCCATGTGCAAGTTGAAGGGTCGTCCAGCAGAGCCCTCTCTGCCTTCTCTGGATGCCTGCTGCGGCTGGCCGTGTGTTTTGTTGCCCGAGCTGCTTTTGCCTTCCAACAGCTTTGTGCCTTTGCGACGGCTTTTTTTTTTTGTCGCAGGAACAGCTTCATGCAGTCCTAGCTGTGAGCAAAGCATAGTGCTCGCAGAACGACATCAGAGGCCATAAGGCTGTCAAAGGGATTTTGCAGCACCCTCAGAATTTCACTGGCCGTTGTTCCATTCTTGTGAGCCATCTGCAACGCAGCCGAACTCTGGTAGGCAACAACAGCTGACACATGTTTTGTCAGTCATCCGGCCTTACCAAAGAAATGCAAACATTGGAAGACCTCTCCAACACATATATACCCGGATAGAACCCCGAGGCTCCAAACCTATGAAAATGCCATACTCCGGCCATAAAGTCGGCAAATATTACCTACGTTGGGCTGTTTGGAGCCTTAGGCGATGTACCAGGCTGGCAATTCAAACCCTAAACCCTAAACTACCCTAAAACCCTAAACCCTAAACTACCCTAAACTACCCTAAAACCCTAAACCCTAAACTACCCTAAAACCCTAAACCCTAAACCCCTAAATGACGGATACAGGCCTGGCTGCTCCAAGAGGCCAAGGTGGGTCAGAGCTCTCTGGGAGTTCTCAAGTTATCCACAGGGGTGGTTGTCAAAATTATGGTCCCTTTTTGGGTACCCTAAAATATTAAGTGCCGTATTATAATAGGGATCCAAAAAGGGACCATAATTTTGACAACCACCCACATGCAGTCCGGAGTAATCCCTTCCCCTAATAATACCCAACCCTCCCTAGTAATGAACCTCCCAATCTAGTATTATTTCATGTGGGGGAATATTCATTATTAGGACACAAAACCCACATGTCCCATAGGTCGCTGGAGCATCCGCATTCAGAGAAATCTCACATGTTGCTAGCTCGCGAGTTGGTCCCGCTTGTTATATTATGGAGATTTCTCATACCAAGGGTACCATTTCGGGTCCCCCCCTGGTTTATGGAAACTACTATAATATCTTAATCAGAACGGTGTTGATAGTGCTGTAACGGGTATAGTTCTTGGCATTGCTCTAGACGCTAGATGCGCTCTATATAATTTGCATGAGCAGTACCCTCAGGGTCCAAGGGCCTAAATACTGGGGTTTTTTACTATGATATAAAGTGTTTGGGCCATAAAACCCGATTATTTCGGCCCTTGTACCCTTAGGGGTATTCGGATATGCAGCACAGCCCTCCATGAAGCAGAGCCTTCTCTCGGAGGCTCGGAATCCGGAAATCGTGACATTTGGCCTAGCGGGGATCTCAGAAAGAGGTGTTCGGCATTCGAAATCCCAAGTTCACCTATGTAGTACTCCGCATTTTGGCGGTAATATCTACATGGGTATGCCAAAGCCGTAAAGGCTGTGGTCCTTGCATTTAAGGGGGCTGCCGGTTTTTCGGATCCCATTACTTGTGTGGTGTATTTGGAGTCCTCGTTTTTTGATATGCGAACATGTTGATTCCATGCAGGTCCTGCCTTAACGGAACACTACTTACCGGTGCTTAAGAGCGGGTTGGAAGTGGATCCCTGCAATAATCCTAAAACCTCTAGATTCCTTCCCCCTCTGCCCTATAGCGCCAGTAAGACTCGGGGAGATCAGGTGGGGAATAGGAGTCAACAGGTCATCTGACCTCTCTGCAACGTGTTTGACATGCCCGAAATCCTACGTCGACATGCGTCCTGGACTGCAGAACCCGAAACCTTTATCTCAAGACTAACATGCAAACCTTGGCAGGTTTCCATTCCCTACAGAATCTTCACTCGGGGACACCCCTCCTTTGCAATCCCCATGCATTTCTAGGGCCTGAACGGGACCACTATCTTGAGATCCAGGCCCAGTCTCCAACCTACTTCAGGGAGAGTGGGGAGTAACTATAGGTACCTTTATTATTCTTACTAGTACTATACTATACTACTATTCCTATGATTCTTACTGTAATAGGGTTTCACTACCCCAGTCTTCCAACAGCACCAGTGATTCAAAGCATGCAAAGGCCTGGGGCGTTCCGGGCTGGATCGGAAATGGCACATTCTTCAGCGAGGCACGGCATCCTCCTGCCCCTGGGTTTAGGGTTTAGGGTTTTCAAAATATTGAACAGATGTATCTGTTGGGGATGAGGGATTATAGGGGTTATATTGGGATAGTGGAAAATAAAATGGAAACTACTGTAATGGGGTGAAATAGGGTTTAGGGAGGGCCTGACTTGGAGGTTTCCCAAAATTAAAGGGGTACCTTTTCGAGGGTCTCTATAATAAGGCTTATAGTTATTCGGGTCTATATCGGGGTCCGCTTATGGAAGCTACCATATACGTGTATGTATACACCTTGTTATATACACATGGGCGCAGGATCGCATTTTACATATGCATGCATATAAAAGTGTATACATATACACACGTTCAGTTGCCGCTGTATTCTATCCAAGTCCCAAACTGGACATAGAAAGCGTTCTCTTAAACAACCTCCCCATAAGAAATCTTCTCGCATGCGCTTCTTCTGTTGGTGCCTTACATGTCCGCGGCCATGTTAAGCTCGGACTCAAACAGCAGACCACAGCTTGGACTAACATGGACTAACTTACTATATGGGTATTGGTCTAAATNNCGGGGTCCTATATTTGGGTTCCCAAAATAATACGGGGCTATATATTTATATAATTTATATATAGATATATATATTTCCCCCATTTTGGGAACAGCAATTTAGGGAAACTACCATATAAAACGATGGTCCTAGGTTACCTGTGACTTACTGGTTGGTCGTCGGGATTTGAAGAATCAGATCCCTATCGTAGCCTCTGTATACCCAAGGGTTCCCATGTAGTTCCTTTGTAGTATGGGATTCTGGTATACTACCCAGAAAGGAACTACATAGGAGGACCTGGGTAAGCCCTAACAACTTAGGTGTAATGTAGCAGCTTCCATATTATTATTTTTGTTCTCTAGGCCCTAATGCTTAAACCTAAGCCCTAGCCCTAAATCGTAGTTTTCATGTTCTATCCAATCCCTTTATTCCCTACTACCTATAATAGCCCAAAACCCCTAAAGATGGCCCAATAGGTTATCATTCTACATACTTTTGGGGTTCAGGTAGAAACTAGGAGGATGAGCCCCTGAGCTTTGCCTTCTTCCGCCGGCGCGTTCAAGCAATGGCATTCGTCAAGGGTTTAGGGCTTAGTGAAGGAGTTTAGGGTAAGTTTTTATACTTCTGGGTACATGGTAAATAACTGCAAATAACAAAGAGGTTCCTCACTCTAGTAGCTTAAGAAATCTAGGTTCCTTAACAGCAACCCAGATTCATGGGCTATGTGGCTTGGGGTTTAGGGCAAAAGGTCAAAGTTGTTCATCATATGGTCCCTGTGCATATTGAGGGCACCCCAGAAAGGGACCGCAGATGTGCACAAACTTCCATGTGTAGCTGCGTAGTCCAATATACTGTTTTTTGGCACAAGATCTGGGGCGCAGGACAACATTTTCTACCACGTGTCCTGGCTGAAGTGCATCAAGGCCTCGTGCTCGCGTTGTTCGAGGTTACAATGCAATCCCCACCCCTGAGGGTACTCTCGCAGATTTTGAACCTATGAGGCTTAATTCAGTACTTATTTTAGTTCGTTTTGGCCCGAAAGGAGTACCTTACGGGGGGATGGTACGATAATCCCTTGCGGTATACCTTGCGTTGGAGATGTGATATTCTATCGCTTGTGCTTTGCTGCGGTTTCTGCAACCATGAGGATGTCAAAACTTCTCAAGCCTGGACGCGACAGCCCACTTTTGACAGTGCCATTGGAATCTTGAACTCTTTTTGTGAGGCTTCTTCGTTTTTTTCTCTTTTTTTTCGGTGTTTTTGCAATCTCAAATCCTAAGCCCTATCGAGGTCATAAAATGAGCACTTAAAAAAGAGCCCAGAGGATCCGCCCAGGTAGAACCACTGAGGCTTGTAATGACATGCGTGTCGGGACCGGGCCCTGAATCCGACCCTGAAACAGCCCCAACCTCATCCCCGGCCGCAGGCTTTCTGGGCTGTCGTGTCCTACAATTTTGAACCTGACCCAGTTAACCCTAAGCCCTGAACCCCATCCCCATACAGCAAGTACCAAGTCGCAGAGCCCGGAAAGATGGGCCACATCCGCAGGAGACTCTAAAGATTGAGATCGACTACCTTGGCATCTGGAACGAGCGAGATTGGGGTCCCGGGCTTAGCGTTGTGCGCTGCAAATTGGTTTATGCAAAGTGTAGTGTGTTCCCTGTAATGGAATCTTCCGCATCAAGTGCTCTAGGATACCGGGCGCCCGCACGAGACTTACACTTTGACAAGCTTCCATTTTTTTGATCCAGGCCTAGTTGTTGTGTAGCGTATTCTGACTGGTGGCTAGTAGCCAACAAGGGAATAAAATCCCTAAGCCCCCTGTAAGTATTCCAGCAGAAGAATCGCGTGCACCTGGCTGGATAATTGCTGATCCAGCTTTCACGAATGCGTGAATACTCCTCCCTCCCTTATCTTACACACGTCCCAAGAACACAAATAATGGGGTTTTAGGGCCCAAATACTGTAATCTGAATGGTCTTTTGGACCTAAAGCCCTAATACTTGGGTCCTTGAACTTTTAGGGATATTCAACAACTCGCAGCTTTGGCACTCGATTTTGGGGGGATCCCACGAGGAAACTCCAAAAGGCTTTAAGAAGACCCCAATACCATGAAGCTCTTCGCGGCCTCAAGCAGGCATCAAGCCTTGTATGTCCTCACTGTGTACATATGCATTTTTGTATAGACATGCCTTTTCATAGTTACACATATACGCTACGGATCCAAGTATATAAATATTGCCTACATTGCGCCCTGAGGTCTGTAAATACAATCTACATGGGGCTATTTGAATCCCTAGACATCCCTATAAACTTCTAGTTTCCATTTCATTCTCCATCTGCTTTTCCATTTGATTCTCCATTTTTAGGGTACCTACATTGGACTTTTTGGATCCCTAGGGATAGATGTACCCCTGTAGCCCTCTAAAAGGGGAGACCTAGCCCCCCCCGGGGCAGCTCACTGCTAGGTGCTGTTTGGTATGTGTACGAGCTCGCTGCAGCCATCAAGGCAAGCTGCTCTCTTAGTGAAGCCACCCAGAGTTTTGGGCTTAGGGTCTATAGTATCTATCGGGTGGTAGGGTTTAGGGTGAAGGGTCTAGAGTGTTACTCTATTGGTTTCGGGGGTGATTAAGACTAAGGATTTAGGTCTATTGTGTATGGTTTGGGTTTTGGGGTTTTGGATAAGGATTTACGTCTTCATTAGAGTGTAGGGTGAACAACCGGGTCTAGGGCTCAAGTAAGGTACATGTACAGCACGTGTTCAGGAACATTTCCTTACGTTTGGAAACTCATGTTTGTTCAGGCCAATTAAAACGTACAGCAGACTGTCCGTGGAATTCTGTTAATGTGGGGAAGATGCTTTGCTGGACAGGTAAACCCTAGACCCCTGCCGCCTTCCATCGAAGCCAGGCTGCCAATTTGACGACCCAGCTGGTAATGCTTGCAGCGGCCCAAGAGGTGCAAGACGAGGAAAAAGAGCTACGGCAGTTATGCTGTTCATCATCATTGTAGCCCACAAAAGCTGCTTCCCCTAGTCTGTGTTGTTAAGGAACTTACATTAAGTCACCATAGCAGGAAAAGCATGGTATTTGCTGTGCTATCCATACTATGGTAGCTTACGTTCAGGTCCTTAAGTGCAATCCGTTAGTAATGTCAACCCCCCACCAGCCGTGCGAAGTGGGAGGATACTTGATATTTGGGTGTGGAGGGTGTTGCATATAAGGGGGAAGCGGGTACAGGTGACTCTTCAAGTAGACTTACAATCTGAGGATGCGACAGCCCGTACATTACATAGACACAGTCCTCATAAACTAATACATAAACCCAGTAGTCATATAAGCTACAGCCTAAACCCCTTAAAGGGTGCTATGTAGGGGAGTATAGGAGTCGCGGTCAAAATTACCGTTTACTTCATTTAGTCTAGGCGGTAGTTGTTGCGCAAAAATCCCCAAGATCGATAGGGGACGTCCTACAACTATAGGCTTATTTCATTTAAGCTAGGGTTAAGAGAAGATCCCCAAAACGTGGAAATCGATAGGGGACGCCCTAATTCAAAAACCGAGAGAGAACAAACAAGTAGTGTTGACGCCGCATAGGGGAGTATGAGACGGATTATTAATGGGGATACTAAGAGTTTAGACTATGGTACATATCTATTTTCCACTTTTTCCATTTCATGCTTCACTAATCTGATCTGAGGATGCGGCAGGGGGTTCGGTTCCAGCAGATTTCCTGAATGCCTTTGAAAAAGACGAGCTTGGCACTCAGAAAGGGTTTAGGTTTTAGGGGGGTTCAGGGTTTAGGGTCTAGGGCCTGAAGGACTAGACCAAATCCATGGCATAGAAGTTGTTTTTTTTGAAGGTGATTATATTGGGGTATATAGGGCCATGCAGGGCCATGTAGAGTTTGCAGTTGAAGTCGTTGCATGTCCAAACCCTGAACCCATTTAGAAGAAGTCTTGGTAGTCACGCTCTTCTCTGAGGACATCCAGGTGTTCGGACATAGCCACGTGACCTTGCTCTTCGCAACTTTTCGGGTTTAGGGTTCAGAGCTTAGGGCTTAGGATTTAAGCTTGGGGTTTAGGGTTTCTGTATCCAATCGCACTATTTTCAGGGAGGCTGTCTCTCTCAATGACAATTACCAAGAATTCCTAATGGAAGGAAGGTTTGGGGCTTAAGGGTTTCGGCATTTTCGTGGATCGATGCTTGGAAGTTGGCCCGGCAGGCGTAATTTGGCATTGGCTTTCTGCGTCCTACTAGATGGTAAATCCCCTAAAGGGACCACATATAGACCGCCAAATAACTACGACAATCCTTATTATGAGGAAAGGCTCCTTCTAATCTCGGGGCCCGATTAGTGTCACCCCCCTGAACAAGAACGGGGCCCCCTAAACCCTAAATTTGGGTCGAAGATGCCTTTTTTCCCTTGTCCAAGAAGTGGACTGGGAAATGAAGCAATGAAGCTACTGCTACAAATCACCCAACTCACTGGGGCGTGATAGGGATTCTGGGACAACAGAGTTTAGGGTTAGTAGGGAATTGTGGAGTCTCCTTTCTAAATCCTCCCAGGAATCTGGATAGCCAGTTTCTCGAAGAGTATCCAGGCAGGGAAGCCGGACCTGTCACCAAAGGATTCCAAAACTTAGCCAAACCATGAAAGCCTTAAGCCCAGGCCCTTCAGTCGCAAGCCCTAAATCTTGAAACTCCCAAAGTCCTAAACCGTATAGTCCCCCTCAAGTAGATAGAATATGGGTTATATGGGGATCTTACTATAACATACCCAAAGCCATATTCCATCTACATAAGGGGGACTGTAAGGCCTAAACCCTAAATAGTAGTTTCCATTCTCTTTTCCATTATCCCAATATAATCCTTATATACCCTTTTCTAATATAGTAGTTTCCATTTCATTTTCCATTATCCTCCTAAACCCCAAACCCTATTCCCCAAACCCTAAGCCCCAAACCCTAAACCCTAAACCCCAAAGTCCTAAACCCTAATCCCCGATCATCACCGCAGACATGGAGTGCAGGCATTTCCAGGATCTCGTCGCAGCAGTGGGACTGCATTATCCCTGTCGCAACCTCAGGCTGCAAGTTTTGGGTTTAGGGTTTTGGGGTTTAGGGTTTAGGGCTTTTCTCTCAGAATTTGCAATTCGAGCTGGGTTTTGGCCAGTTGAAAAAACTGCTGCTGAGGGCCCGGCTAAGTCAGTGGTAGGCTGAGACGCACAGACATGGCACAGCTTTGTAGGCGTGCCAGGGTGCGACACGCATTTGGGGTTGTCAACAGTATTGTCCCTGCGTGCTAGGGACCCGGAAAGGCACCACAATTTTGCTCAGCTGAAAGCAGCTGCTCACCCCAAGCCTCACAAGCCCTATAATAACATGCCCTAGGCACTGGGAATGAGAAGCTTTTCGATGCCTTGAGACCTCATCCTTCCACACGCTTCTGGTCTTCAGAGGCACGCAGAAGCTGCAGTCTTTCAGTGCTTGCGTCGGTGACAACATGAGCCCTTGCTTCAGCTTTTGCCACCCTGTTGTTTAGGTTCTGGTACTGGGGCGACGTAAAGCCAGCGGGACTTCAGAGGTCTTAGGGCTAGGCATACGACATGAGCTGCCAGTGGAGCTGCCTGTGCACCTTACTGTGCTGGTGGTCGAATTGGCTGGCCAGGTTTTGATCACAAATTGTTTGGGTGTACGCAAGCATGCTTGAACTTGAAGCCCAGCCCGTCCCGCCCTCAAAGCACCCAAGCCCCTTGACCCCAATCCCGCAATACCTTCCTAAATGACTTGATCTCCTTAACCGTAGACCAGCGGGCTGGTCCAGGAGACCTCCACTGTGGCGGATTGGGGGGGTGCTGGCTGTTGGGGCCGCATGATTAATCAGAATTACGCACGGCCCCAAGGAGAGCATGACACGGTTTCGGAATCACAGTCATAGTGTCCAAGCTTTTCCAGTTTAGGGACAGAGTTGGATGCTGCATTTAAATTGTTTCTGTACTTGAAGGGATCCCAGAAAAGGGCAAGCACTTGTGCCTCTGGGTCAGGGGCCGCGATTCTGGTAGGTTAGGGTAGTCAGGCTTTTGTGGGCTGATGACATTGCGGGTTTCTATCACATGGCTGTTGCCCAAAAATGGGAGTCCCTCATGCTCCCCAATACCCCAATAGGTTCTCATCCTTCAGTTAGGCCCCCACGTTTGAGCCCCAAATCAGAGCTCTACTTTCTGAAGCCCCCATCTCTTTCATTGTTGGTGTGTCGGGGACGGTGGTTGTGAGGAGCTTCTACTCACGGTCGAGGGTTTTTAGGCAACGGCCCTGGGGGCTGCAACTGTATCTCAGAAAAGATGCAGGCCTTTCTGTTAGATTTTTGGTTAAGGGATCACATGGGTTAGATTTGCTGGGGAAAAATTATGGGATATCACATGGGTTAGATTGGTTTGATTTCCTTGGGGAAAACTATGGGATATTGCAGAGTGTGAGTGGATGGATCTCTGCACTTAGGCCCCAGAAGGTTCAGGCTCAGGGGGTATAGGGGGTCTAGAAGTTGGGGCTGGTATGGCTTGAGGTTTAGGATTTAGAGTTTAGGGTTCAGGGTTTAGGGTTTAGGGTTTAGGGTTTCTGGCTAGTGTGGAGCACAGTAGGGCGGCATCACCCTCTACGGTTTCAAAACTGGTTTTCGGGCGGGGATCTGTGATGATCTTTTGTGCAGGCATGTACAGAACGGCATGTTCGTTTCCATAAATAGGCCGCCCGTCCAAAACAAAAACAAAAAAGGAAACTCCCATCTAGGGGCATTCTGGTGCATATCTTCAGCCAATCTGCCTTGCAACAAGGTGCGGATGAATGCCACCTCCTCGATCGCTTGGTCTCTCATTTGGTGCCTTGGCGTGAGGGAGTTTTCCAAAACCATATTGTGGTATATTATAGTATATTATGGTATATGATTACAAGAGACCCTAGAAAGAATTAAGTTGGTGAGTATGGGGGAGGTATTGCATTGGAGTCCCATTCAGTGGTTCTATCAGGGCTATTTTGAGAAACCATGATACTGGTAGTCACCTGACCCAGCCTGGCAAAAACAGCTTTACAATCAAAAGAATGTAAAGGTTAGTGATGCCCCGCCAGGCATTACAGCAATGGCGACCTCAAGGGATAGGTGTCTCCTTATTCCTGTTCTGGCACTTTAACGGGGTTCGAAATGTAGGTTGGCCTGGCAACCGACGGTGAATTGCCGACAGTAGCATCGTATGAGCTATAGTCTGCATTCCCTAAAGGGGCTTATATGGGGGATTATGTAGGGGAGTATTCTAGGGCTTATCGAGGGGGACACTAGGAGCTTAGGCTATAGCATCACATCCCCTAGTACCGCACTAACTGGGCCATAAAGGATTGCCAGAAGTACAAGGCTCTTCCTCCATTTTGCCCTTTGGATCCTATATGGTAGTTTCCCGAAATCAGGGAACCCCAACATAACCCCAAAATACGATGATCTTTAGTAATGAGGCCCCCAAGAAAGGTACCCCTAATTTGGGAAATCCCAATATCCAGAAACCTTAAACTCCATGAGCCAAAAGCATAAGGCTGGGTTCCCCTAAGCCAAAACCCCAATTTCCTATGAACCCTAACTCAGACCCCCCAAAAGGATCCAAAAATGGAGTCGCAAAATGAACCCATTTGAACGTTGCGGAAAAGTAGGGGATGATTAGGATATAGGGTTTAGGGTTTACAGGGTTGATTGTCTGGAACCCTAAACCCTAAACCCTATGCCTCAGGAGCGTCTATCCCAACTTGGAGTGCTTTGGAAATGGCCTTCTCTACGCCTTCGAGCCTTGGAGTGGCCATTACGAGGCCAGCTGAAGCGCTGCGATGGATGGAGGAAATCTTGTGGGTTTAGGAGTTAGGGGTTAGGATTTCGGGGTTAGGGTTTAGGGGTCAGGGTTTAGGGTTTCGGGGTTAGGGTTTAGGGTTTCGGGGTTAGGGTTTAGGGTTAGGGGTTAGGGTAGGACATCACCAACATCCTGTAATTATGGGGGAGATAGGGTATATAGGGTGGTGCAAGATTCCCTCCGTCCACACGGTAGCGTTCAGGGCTTGTGGGATTTTGAGGTCTTAGTAGCTGCATAGGTGCATCAAGGCATTGCTTGACACCTTATTTTGGTTCCTGCGATTTCATTACAGCAAGAGGTGCAAACTGTTTGTTGGCCAAGGGAACTCAGCAAGAATACACACACTTGTGGACTTCAGGTTTCTGGGTTGAGGGTTCAGTTTATAATTATGGAGGCTCTTAGCGTGAAGTGTACACCAGACTGTGCTTGCTGTTGCGACTAGACATGGCCCTGCAACTAGACCCCGCAAAGACCCGGCATTGACACAGTAGACTCTGTTCAGGTTGTTGAGATGGCATCAGGCTGCAATCGTTGAGTTCAGATACCTGAGACCGTTGCAAAGCAGCGTACTTGCGGTATGGGTGTGTTTACACATTGTGGGCTTTCCTCTCATACCGAATCCGCATCAGACTCTAGAAGACTACTTCAACTTCTGAGTCCTCCCCACACAAAAGGTCATGGCGCCAGTCTGGATGACTGCCCACACTACACAGTTCACCAAACTGGGCCTGCTTCCGAGCGACTCTGGCAGTGCGTGACAGGACCGTAGGTTTGGGACATATACCGCTTCATCACCAAGTGCTCAGCGGCCTGGCCCATGTCCTCTTCACATCTTACGTTGTACTAGGTGAGCAATGAGCCTAGGCTTGTTAGATGACTCATGGGCGTACAATCGCAACTTGCTTGGGGTTTCGGATGTATGCCAGGGCCAGAATAACATGCAAGGATGCAGGCTAATCCAGGATGGCCCCATTGTGGCAGTTCTTTTGCAGAAGTGTGTGACTGGCATTGCGTTTCGGAAGCGGGCACAGGAGCATGACTTACTGGTGCGGATCACTACAAGGGTAATCCCTATATCTTCCACAATACCCCTACGTTACATTCCTTCATTTCCGGCCAGCTGCCAGTATACGCTAAGTGGCATGGTCGGATTCTGAGGTCCCTCCATTCAACACTATTCTCTCCCTGTAGCCGCTCCTTCGCGCTGCTGTCCCAAGAGCCAACACCCTGCACACAAAGCCCAAAACCCTGACTCCAAGGCCACCCCCAAATACCAAAATTCTTAAAGGTTTAGGGTCCAGGGTTCATGGACCCGCAAGAAGGTATCCTTGAACATTTTCGGAACCCCTACACCCTAAATCCAAAACCCTAAACCCTAAGCCCTAGATCCGAGGCGGTACAGTTCCCCCTCAGGAGTCTCCGTCAAGGGATGCTTTTGTCCAACCCGGATTTCCACATTGCAATGCTGTATGGCCATGCAAGCGGCAAAAATCCTTTCCCGCAAAAGAAGCTGGTGTTCAATCATTCGCCAAGGTTGGGAGTACCTTCCACCCGGCCAGGGGGCAGGGAACCTACCGGACCGCACCACCAGCAAGGTATAGGGTTTAGGGTGTAGGGTATAGGGTTTAGGGCTTTTTGTGTAGAGGTTTTCCTCAAGATACGCCCAAGAGTACCTCATTTTCAGAAATCCACCAATAAGGAGGAGTGTTCTCCCTTACTGGGGTTTCTAGGGATATAGGGGATGAAGTCTCTCGAGTCTTCTGAGCTTTCTGTAATTCTATCTGGCGGAGTTCCTCTCGGTAGGGATTAGCACGGCTTGGGTTGGGGGGTGGGGCTTGGATGGCTTCCTACCTAGGGAGTGCAGCAAAACGCAAGGTTACCTCTACCTTGATTGCTATATTATCGATCGTAGTGGGTACTGATATGGTGCATTCCTTAGGAGGACCCCTCACCTGCAATAGTGGTATAATAGGAATGTAAGAGGACCCTAATATAACCCTTATTATCCATAATAGTCACTATTACTGGGTGGGGGGTCCACCTAATGCATTCCCTTACTTCAAAAGCTTGGCTCAACTTAATTCAGCAGACATTCAGATGACTGGCCTCTTCTCTAGATAGCAGCAGTGGATTTCACCTGTGCTTCTGCAAAGCTAAGCCCCTTGACACGAACGCCCTTAAGCAGCCTTTAGGCTAAAGACTCTTGCCGTAGATTTACATTAATAAGGGGGTTTTGGTAACCCAAATTAGGACCCTACGACTATCATATGATGGTTATAGGGTCCTAATTTGGGGTTGGGGTTACCAAAGCCCTCTTACTATACATGTCTGACCAGCACAGAGAGGTACAGTCGGTAGCTCTTTTAAGCAAGTCGAGGGCAGTGGGCAATGGGAATTTCCATGGTTACGCGGAATATTGTTCCTACGCGTTTGGCTCATTGGATTTGAGGAGGCGAGGTCATAAGTCCTTAAACCCTGTAGTAGTTTCCATTTTCTTTTCCATTATCCCAATATAACCCCAATGTAATACCCTAAACTCAAATAATCCACAGGGGCCCCCAGAGTCATAAGACACTACGGCATTACAGTGGCAGAAGGACAAGCTTTGGACCCGGAGTTAGGCCTCCAGGCCTCCAACTCCCCAAACATATGAGGGTTTCCCAAAATAAGGGATACCTTTCTGGGGGCCCCTATAAGAAGGACTATAGTATTTTGAGGTCTATATTGGGGTCCCCCTATTTTGGGAATGATGGGCCCCTTTTGCTTATGGACTATATCATGGCACGTAATATCTAGGGGTATTAAGATGGGACGCTAATTTTGGGAACTAGGCATAGTAACCTAAACCCAAAACCCTATCTAGCACTCAGCCAGACCTTGTCTTTGAAAGGGTCTTTGCACAGGAGGGCGGAACCTACGTCACCATTGCCAGCAGAGACTTGAAAGACTTCACCGTTGTTCTGGAGACATTACAAGGCCTAGGGTTATACTGGGGTTATATTAAGGTAATATTAGGGCATTATTGGGGTTATATTCTTGCTGCATTGAATGTTGCAAGCATTTTGCCCAACATGCCTTCAATGCACCCAGTCATTTGCTTCCAGTGTAGTGCGCGTTCCCGATCTTTGGCAGGGCTTATGGTTGAAGCCACTACCCTGCAGGCAGCTGTATGTACAATGGCGGATGTGCTTGGCTCAGACATTCTTGTCCAAGCAGCAAGTGTATGTATGACGGGCAAACCCCAAACTAGTTGGAACAAAGTTTATGATGCGCGGACCTTTCGCTCTGAAGCCTCCCCATATGAAGTATGAAATTTTGTCATGGCACACATCAAAGGTCCAAGAGATATGAATTGAAATCCTCCACTAAGTCCTGAAACCCCAAAGCCAGCTTTCTATCTCCAAAAACCCCAAAGCCCAGAACCCTGCACTCTAACAACTTTCCTCTGAGGCTTCCACACCGTGGAGGCAAATAGAACTCAGAGCCTACAGCTGCAGCTTAGCAGACGCGGCCTCAGACCTTCAGAAGGCCATTATTCGTATTATCTCACGACCATCAGTATTTTTTACTATTATTGTTGCTATTATTGCTAGGGCTGCTTCGAGAGTAGATTGGAGTTGACGTTGTCGTCGTCCTCCTCCTGCAGTAATCGGCATGTTGGTGACCAGAATCCTTCATTCCCTGCTGAGCAGCTGCCAGTCATACGGGAGAGTTTTGACAACTCTTCGAGGTTCATGGATGGGGTTTGCAACTTGCCATAACCCCCTATGAACCTCCAAAAACAACAGGTGTTTGAGTTCGACCAGGTGTACTTCAGCCCGCGGCTGTACATTGAAGTTTAGATAGGAAGCATCTCGAAATCCTTAGTCGAGAATCTTGGGATTGATTTCGGAGAGATAGGCGGGGCAGGGACCACGGCACAAATAGGTGGGCTACTGCAAACCTGCGCACTGCGCCCTACAATCATGCCAACTTGCTTTGTATACCTTGCTCTTGCTACTTTTAAGGTTCATAGTTTAGGGTTTGGGCCCCCTTTGATACTGAGAGTGTTGGCCCGTGACTAAGGCAAGCTTGCTGATGCGGCCCTGGGAAGAGCTTTGGAGGCCGCTGAAGCAGATGGGGGCTTTTCATGGGTCCTTGCTGGGTGTCTGTGGGATGTGGGCTACATTATTTCGGGTTTCAAGAAATTAAGTGAAGCAGAAGCTGGGTTGCCAGATAGCCAACGAAGCTAGCAATCAAGAGTCCCTTGCCATGAATTGCGGGCCCCAATATAGGACCCAGCCTTTTTTTGTGGCGTCCCTGTACTTCGCTGAGCTATACTTGAAGCCATCTTCAATTCTAGGCCCCAAGTGAGGCTCCATGATCATTTCATGATCGCTTCAAGAACTTCGCCCATATCGAGCAGCGCCTCCCTAATGGCAAAGATACCCACGAGACCTATGGGCATTACGCTGGGACTGTTGATAGATGGGGTGTGTTCTGTGTAGTAGAAAGGGGAAGCGTTTTGCATGCCTTTGCAGGTATGGGCTACAAACAGCACCCACTGGTGGGGCCCCCGATGCTGGATTGGGCATCAGTAGAGCTTCAACAGCTTTTTGGTTTCCAGCACCTGTGATCAGCTGTTGGTGAGTGGCAGCATGTTCTGCAGAGTTTAGTTTTGCATATGGATTCCTGGTTTCTTGTTGCAGTTGACGCTCTAGAGCTGCTTGTGATGACCGCGTACAAGTCTAAAGTCTAGCACCAGTTGGCATCAGTGACACAAGCTGATGCCTTTCAATTTGAGCCTCGTCAGTGAGTTCGCTCATCCTAAGATGTTCTAACACACAAGGAGTGCAGGAAAACCTACACAACTCATGCTCGTAGAAGCTCCGTAAATCCGACAGTATTGATCATCAGAAGACGGTCGGGTCTGGCAAAATTCTGGGAGAAAAGCTTCGGTCGGTCTGTTATGGCATCCAAGCTCAAGTTTTCCCTAAACTAGGGATACCTTTTGGGCCTTCCCGCATCATAGGGATTGATTATAGTATTGTTGGGTCTATCTCTGGACCACCATATCAGCCATAGTCTAAACTCCTTAAAGGGGGCTGTATAGGGGAGTATCACGGGGGCTATGAAGGGGGATACTAGGAGTTAAGACTATGGTTCATATGGGTGGTTGTCAAAATCATGGTCTTTTTTTGGGTACCCTGAATGTCAGGTGTCGTATTATAGTAGGGATCCAAAAAGGGACCATAGAACTGAAAACCACCCATATCTAGGAAACTTCCCTTGGTTGTTTTGTTTGTACGCCCTGGTTTGCGTTGGTGGCAGCCCTTCGGATCTGTATACGCGATCCGTTTGTTTTGCGGGGGCAGGAGGACCTCAACATGATAGATAGAGAGGCACATAGATACCTAGATAGATGGGCAGAGAGATGAATGTCCCTATATGGGCAATTTTGCAGATAAGAATCCCTTTAATGTGCTGTAATCGACGAGTTGGGAGAACATGTCATATCTGGCCCGTAAGGGTTGTGCCCGGACAGGACACCCTGTCATTTCAAACCTCAAGACTCAGGTCCTGAACCCCAAACCCCGAAACAAGGCGAGTCTCTGTTATGCTCGTCAAGTCGAACCTTCATTGTAAGATTCCTCACTTTCTGCTCCGACAGCGAGTGTTGCTCCTAAAACCAAAAACTTCAATACAAAAGGTTTCAGCGCTTGGCCGACACACAGATCACAAAGGACGGCTTGCTGAGGACTGCCCCGAGATTTTTCACGAATTCTATGGTTCGCTCACACTCATCAGGTTCCTCGCGGTCCACACTCCTAAGGCTTTCACTTTGAGAGCTTGGAAATTCTTGAGGGCTAGTGTTTTTAGGGATTGGGCTTCTGCACTTTTAGGGCGTCGTTATTTGGGGTATAGGTGGCTCATGGCTTAAATAGGGTTTGGGCCTCTTGCCACAGAGAGTTGGCGGTAGAGGTTCCTAAAGACTTCCTGTGCCTAAGGGTCGCCGGGGTTTCAACTGGGCTTATAGCAGGTGCTTGAGGGCTTGATTTCCTGCAACGTTGTGTAGGGTTTTGGCTGTTAGTGTTGCTGTATTCTGTTTTGCTTCATTTTTTTGGGTATGGGTTGTCCAGGGTTGAAGTCGTTTGGGGATTATGTTTTTTTTCAGCTTTGGGCTCCGAAGGGCATAGGGCTTTGAGTTCCTCAGGCCTTCAACAGGCTTAGGGTCCTCCATGCTCTCTAGGATTCTTTAATCAGGGCTTCAGAACTTTTAGGGGTTTGAAGGAAGAAGTGTATGTGGCTGGGATGCCAAACAGCACGGTGTGAACAACGAGTCTGAACAAATGACCTTCTGTGACTGGAGAAGAGCTTGGCAGTGACCAGAATCATGAGCCAAACAGCGAAGTTGGCACGTCGAAAACGAACACGGGCATGTTATGCCAACGTGCAGGAAACGTTCCGCATGCGAAGGTATTTAGGGTGGCAGTAATTGTCCAGGCGCCCTGCTCCTTGAGGTTTAAAGTCTATCAATTCTGCTCAAGGAGGACTAGATTTGCGGAGCCACGGAGAGGGGGATATGAGGCATAGATGGTCAGAGCAGGCTCTTCCCAAGCAGGATGCTCTTCCCAAGCATGCTCTTGAGGATTGAAGTCCCAGTGGATGCGATCGTGACCATCAGCACCCTGGGCAATGCGGGCTCCTTGTGCAAGTTGTGCACAACCGTGGCCCTACGAGGGATCGGTGTGGTAAGCCTGAGTCATATTCATGCCAGCATATTCAGCAGCTTGAGCACCGACACAGATGAAGGCCAGTGTGGTTGTCAAGTTTGCCCCTTCATTTGGGAACCATGTACTTTTCTCTGGGGTCCGCAGAGTGAAGTTTGAAAAGGCAGCCCTCGGCCGCAGCCCCATTGACAGTAAGCACACATTTGGGGCTGGTGACGCCCGCATGGGCCGGGAGGGTGAAGTACCGTATTCGCGGGGCACAAATTCTCAGCACTCAGAGTGGTATGCATCCTGAAAAAACAAAACCTGCAGACCCCAAATTGTTGAATTAGGGGCTCCAGAATGGTCCCAGCAAATGGCACATAGGGTCAAGCCAGAAAGCCACTTATTGTACAATCCTTGCTCTCACCTCGCAGACAGACGGCACTAACACGAACCTCCAATTCTTCCTGACCTACTACCCGCAGTCAGGTTAAAGCGGACTCGGAGACTCTGTTTACAATGGCCGCTACGTCATCCCAGTTTCCATTTAATTGTCCATTTCCTTTACCGTTTGAATCTACATACTCCGGGATCCAAATACCCCTATATCATACAACCTCCACATGTACCTATAAAACCCTGCACAGCTTTATATTCATCTATACAATCCTTACCTCCATAGAACCCTCTTAAGAACACCATCTCTCCCAAGGCCACGAAGGCAGGGCAACGCAAAGCCTCGCCTGGTCTAGACAAGGCACATCGGAAGGAGAGTACCATAGAGGCCTGCATACTTGCACAACATACTGTAGGGGTTTGTACGGTCATTTTGGGTTCTTTGTGGTTTAGGGTTTAGGGCTAGGGACCGGAATAATGGAGAAACAGATGGAAAAGAAAGTGGAACATGAAATGGAAACTGGGGTACTACAAAGGAAAGGTTGAAGGGCCAGGGGGTAGTTGCCCATATGACGGTTCTAGATTCCTTGTGAAAATTTTGACATAGGGTATCTCGCATAGACAGTGAAATGATATTGGAGATTTCGTAGGCTTCTGCGCTATATCCACAAAACTTGGGGTTGTCCAGGTGTCCATTTATAGAAGTTGGTGTCAGGCAAGTCTCCGAAGATTTGAAGTCCCCTTTTCTGAGGTCCCTGAGAGGATTGAACAGCAGACAAATTCTGAAATGTACATGTGCAAAAATGTGATGTAAAGGGGGTCAGGCATGATACACCCCGCAAGATGAACTTTCAAGTTTTCGATTATGTCTAGCATCTATTCACGGAACTCAGTTGTCAACCTCTGAACAGCTTAAGCCCTTACTTGGTTTCCCCTTACTAACTTTTGCCCAGTAGCGTTTCTACTTCATGCACGGTATGGTTGCTTCACCCACACTTGCAGCCCTAATTAAATTGTGAGTGTGCCATGTGCCTGTGAAAAGGAAGTAAGGTTCCCGGCCGTTCAGAAGTCGCAGCTCGTTGGCCCAGAAGAGCTTTCTGGAACCATTGGACCCCCAGCAATTGCTAGAGGTCTAGGGGTTTGCATCCCACCAAGACCATGTCTTTACCCTTTACCTTCTCATTCCTTACCTGAACTCATTGCCATTGAGGTCTTCCCTGAGGGTCCAGGCACCCATGCAAAAGCGCATTCAGCCCCAAGTATATATATATATATAATGGTCTCCTGGACCCTCTGGGTTTACCCTGACCCGATCGCATCTTGTGCATTAGTAGCCTCACTCCCTTCGGCCCTTAAGCCATAAATCTTTAGCCCTAAATCCATAACTCCAACCCCTAAAGCCATGAATCCTAATAGCCTTAACCCCGTGACCGTGAACCCATAGATTCCTAATTTTTTCAAGCCAAAACATTGAACCCCGAACCTTAAACCTAAACTCTAAACCCTAAAATCTCCAGGAGGTGCCACCAGCCAAGCCATTCCCGCTGCCTTTCCTAGAGGCTAGGGCATGTGCCCAGGTCTTTAAGGGAACCTAGAGGGTACATGCACCCCCAAGTTACGGGGCTTCATATAGAGATAGACTGATGTTTATAGGGTTATAAAAGACTTCATAAAGAGGATGAGGATTGGGGTTTAAACAAAGGAAGCCCCATAAGCAGATGTTTAATGCATTGGGGTCTATATTGGGTTCTCCCTATTCATGGCAGCTACCAATTAGTATATACCTGAGGGGCAAAGGGCACACAAACCCCTAAACCTTCAACCCATGTTGGAAACTTTAGAGGCCAGGTGTGTATGCATATAT
The DNA here is from genome assembly GCA_905231905.1 of Symbiodinium pilosum. NCBI lineage: Eukaryota > Dinophyceae > Suessiales > Symbiodiniaceae > Symbiodinium > Symbiodinium pilosum. The sequence continues at coordinate 56,502 of CAJNIZ010010213.1, read as the reverse complement.
ATATATAGACATACATATTAACAGTATGCCACCTTTGGTAGCGCTTTTCATCACCTGCATGCGGTTAGCGGTGAATGAAGACATGGAAAGTAAATGTAAGCAAGTATACGATTGAAATCTAGAGATTATTACGGAATGAAGGAATGGAACACAGTTATGTGTATTGGGCATGAGCAGAGGCTGTTAGGATCCGTTCCTCCAGTCCCTTTTCACCAGTAACTTGGTTTACACTGGGTTGGCTCCGGGAATTAGCATGGTCTGATGCCCATTACTTATCAAGTGCAGTCATGTGAGCTATAGTCTAAACTCCTTAAAGGGGCTTATATAGGGGACTACTTTAGGGGATATTAAGGGGGATTATAGCTCATGTGAAGATTCTAGATACAACTTGGAAAGGTTCCTACAGTGGCTTGTTACATATGGAGGTACAAACATTCGAGGTGCATATGAAGGTACAAACATTCAAGGAAACTTCTAATTGGATGTTGTCAGGTGTAGACCATGGAGAGAAGCCTATGCAGATTCCGCACTCATTATGCCGCTGCATAAGTTATGGCCGGGGTGTCCATTTCGTGAATGTTCATTGGAAACGGCCCTTGAGCTCCGGTAGGTATTTCCCAGCTATCCGTTCGATATCCAGGCAAGGAACTCTAAACATCCAGCAGCGGCATCAGCTCGCGTCTTCATGCTCTGAAACATGACATATCTTGACATGACATCAGCAGCATCCAAGCATTACCAGTGCTACGTAAGGACCGCCAATCCCAGACGGGGCTGTTTCTTGTGCCCAGACGCTCCAAGTTAACTATTTCCGTTTTATGAATTACAGAAAGTGTGATAGTAACTGTGACTCCTGGTATCTTTTTTGATACTGCCCACACTCATCAGCAGCTGGGTCATAGTATCTTTACTATTTATAGCCCTTAATGTGATCCCTAGTATAGACTCGTAATGGGTGGTGGGTGGGGGCAGGACCCAACGTAAATTTCCCACGCAGGGTAGGAACCTGAACCTGTAGAGCTTAACATCGCATCATGCCCGTGCAGTCCTTACATTAGCTATAGTCTAGATTGCTTAAATGGCGTCGTATAAGGGATTATATTGGGGACTATTGTAGAAGTCATTTAGTGGGACACTAGGAGTTTAGACTCTAGCTCACATCATTATGGTACAGTCTTTCCTCCCAGACTGATACATACCATAATCTCAATGAGACCCTATCAAGCCCAAGAGACTTCCAATTCAAGACTGCCCAAAATCCCCAGCCCTTCCTAGACCTCCCAAGCAACCAAGGCAGCCTGTGAATATTGCGGTGTTTGGGAGGTTCATGGCTAAACCCTAAACCTTAAAGTAGTTTCCATTTTGTTTTCCATTATCCCCATGTAACCCTATATCATACCCTTTATTATATTTGTGAAGCCAGGATTTCGAGTCCCAACCGCTCCGACGAGCCCCGGCCTTTTTCGCAGATCAGGGAGGAGCCTTCGAGGTGGTGGAGGCGACAGCAATCACCACTTGAAAGTTCATGACTGGGTCTGGGGTTGAGGGTTGTGAGTGAAGGACGGAAACGCGCATGGTAATCACGATATTATGTCTTGCTTTCTGTTCGGGTTGAGGGTTGCGTGAAGGTCCACGTGTTGTCTTGAGTGGGGGTATGAGTTATGAGGGGCCCCAGGTCCCTTGACAGAGGTTCTAGAGGTTTAGGGTCTAGGGTTTAGGGTCTAGGAGGGTTTTGTTTTTTTGTTGGTTTTTCAAAAAAAACAAGTGCTCTGGAGAATCGAGTGATATGTAGCATTTCTTCGAGGATTATGTTGGTCTCCTTAGGATTACGTGGTGGGATCTGGGGTTGCAAGCCCAGTACGTTGAGCAATGCATATACTTTTGCTATCAGATTTTGCAGCCATGAACCTCCAAGCAGGATCTACAGGCAAGCTCTCACTTGCTGACTTCGAGGTTCTGCACCATAAAAAACATGCGGGTCCTCAGTCCGTTGGGCGATGCGCCCGGAAGAGTCTCCTTTCAAAAGACAGTGCTTAAGAGCTGCTTGGCAACCACGGGGTCAGGTGTCAAGGGTCTAAGGCCAGCACATGGTCCGAATGTCATGCTCTTTAGGAAGAAAGATGGCACACTTGCTTGAGCTTGTCTCAAGGTATAGTAAGATTTTGCAGCACAACGTTTTATCTCATGCTGTATTAGCCGTGTTGTGTCTCGGCACCCTTCTGACAAAGCTGCATCAAGATGCAACTTGGTTCCGGGTGACAGGCACCTGCCCCGTTCGACGCCACGCCCGATCAGAGGCCCAACCGCATCCGTGCTGGTCGTAAGACTGCAGTTAAGACTGCAGTGCGCATCCGCAGGTAGAAGCAGTTACATGAAGAACCTGTTGAGTTCTTGCATGTTGTAGAGATTCTAGTGATCTAGTGCTTGGCACAAGTCAGGTTCCGCCTCATTTTGATTGCAACCTCATTCAAGCTGAACACAATGCTCGATTTTGACTCAACTGCAACACGCGCATCTCCAGCGAAAGCTTCTGGACAGTCATAAGCTTATTGACGGGTGTAAGGTGAAGCTTCCTCCTTATGTCTCAGAGGCCAGCCCCCTCAGTCTATCAGTGTTCATGTCATGAGAGATGCAGCCCGACGTGCGCAGCCAGGAGCATTGCACGGTCTCTCACTACCCGGGTCCTCGAGCAGCAGGCGCACTTTTATCAGCAGGGCTGCAGCTACACATCAGCAGCACCGTTTCTTCTCTCGAAAAGGGCTTTCAGGGAAATGATGTTTGGCAACATTTGACATCATTTGCCGGCAGTCTCTTTATGTCATATTGCCAAGTATAAATGTCTCAGCACTCCGGCGGTTTTCATTTGAAAAGTCTCGTTTTGCTCTCTGTATCAGGAAACAAGTGCCGGAGGTCAGCAGGGAACACTCATTAAAGCCCCAAGCATCGCCTAGCCTGAGCTGGCACGCACCTTAAACGCTGAACGATTGGTGGTATTCTCCCAGCCTCTTCTAGTGGCAACCAGGACATGAAACGTTTAATTTAAAGGGTCCGGCTTTCCCCTCTTCTGCAAACAGTTGGAACGCACCTTGCATTGTGCCATGCAAACACTGGTGGACGCAGAGCTGTTGTGAGATCACGGAGCCCCCCATCGGCTGGGGCCCTCCAACACAGCCGTTGACCCTTCTGGGTGGTCAGCACCTGAGATTGCAGAAGTGTGCTGTGAGATATTCAGAAACACTTAAGCCTTCAGCTTGCCATCTCATTACACTCCCAGTCACTTTTGCTTACTATAGGTTCGCAGACTCAAATTACCCGACATTGCCACTTGGTCTTTCTTTTTGCCTTGGTTGCATTACCCGTGCAAGTGTCCATGCCCATTTGGGGAGGTTATCAGGCGGTGTGCGTTCAAGAATGCTAGGGCTGCTAGGGTAAAGAGTTCTGAGCCTTAGGGCTGGGTGGAGGGTATGTCTCGAGCAAGAGATTTTCAGCAAAACTCAAGCGTGTCTTTGGTTTAATATTCTTACACACCCAGCTGTGACCCTACTGCTCCAAAGGAATAAGTGACTTGCGGCCAGGACAAAAGTGTCCCCGGAATGGGGAGGGTACAGATAGAGTTGCACTCTGCTAGGATTACTATGTAGCCTACATGAACGAGAGCATTTCGTCCATGTGGCCTTGCTGAGACGTCAACTGGACGGACCTTGAGACCAGTGTAGCCGCTCGCAAGTGGCCCAGAGCTGCAGTCGTAGCCGTACTGTCTAGGGTTAAGGGTTTAGGGTTCAGGGATATGCTATGGGGACCTAAGTACTTTCCAATCTTATGGTACTTGTGTTATATACAGGGGCTCTGGGGATGTTATTCTGGGGATGTATACGGGCTAAGGAAGTTTGGAGAATTGAATGGAAAAAGATAGCATAAAATGGAATGGAAACTAGGGGCTTATAGGGATAGATATGGTTCAGGGTTGGGGAAGAACAGAGCATCAAACGGAAGAGAAAATTCAAAGAGAAATGGAAACTAGAGGTTTATGGGTAGATATAGGCTTGAGGGTTCAGGGGTATGGAAGAATGGAGAAGAAAATGGCAAAGAAAGTGGATAAACACATGGAAGCGAGGGTTTGTAGAGGGGCTTACAGTATAGTCATAGTTACCGACATTGTGGTCCTAGATTCCTTGTATGCTCATAGTATAGGGTACTTAAAATACACTTCAGGATGATATTGATACTTATTGGGGATCGGCCCAAAAACATTCGGTCCTTAACAGCAACCGGGCTCGTGACAGAAACGGCTGGTCATGCGAAAGACCCGCCGCAACCCCAAGCCCAGCACCTGAGGCCACGACAAAGAGGTTTCGGCCCACACCCATTGAGGGGAATGAACATTCTCCAGGAACACAAGCAGACTCCCTACTCCAGTATAGGGGTATACTATAGGGATAATGGAAAACAAAATGGAAACTATTCTAGTATATTACAGAACATTTTATTATAGTGAATATTCTACTACCCCATGTAAACCCTCCTTGCCTCCGTTAATCGAGAAAGGCTCGCGGTGAGTATCTTGGAATGCTTGACATTTATAACCCCGATATAACCCCATATATTATAGTATAGTAGTTTCCGTTTTATTGTCCATTATACCAATATAACTCCCATATTGGTTTAGGGTTGAAGACGGACACATCTCCGCACTTCCCTGGAAGGATGCAGACATCTTGCGATTCTCACTTAGCATGCGCCATTTTCATTCTTATCCAGCACCCACCCGTTAGAACTGCGGTGCAGGTGTCCGACATAACCAGCGGAATGCCCACTGGAAGGCCCAAAACAAGATCCGCAATACATTCAAGACGATTTTCAGAACCCAACCCCGCCAGGGATCCACTTTGTCCCACCCTGCACCCCGACCCCTCTACCATCCTTAACCAGGACCACATGGCAGTTTCCCTAAATAGGGGTTTCCCAGTATAGAGCCCCAAATGCTAGAGTCATCAAAGGCACCCCTAATTTTGTGAACCCCCAGCCGACTCTCGTACTGGCCAAGGCTTCGAGAGCCCGAAACTTGGCCTCGCCACGCCGCTGGTGCCCTTCGGCCGCTTGGCAAATCCGTCAGCTTAAGAAAAAAATCTTGGTATGACATTCAGCGTTTTGGGGGTCCCAGTATAAAGGATGATAGTATATTGGGGCTGATTATATTGGAGTCCCCTTATTTTGGGAAGTTACCATTCTTCTCTTCAGATCTAGTTTAGTGTGGACTTGCAGTAGCAAACTTGGGTCCCAAGTCTCTCCATCGCCTGTGTGGAGGTGTACAGGCAACGGGGTTGGTTGTATAGTCCCCCTTAAGTAGATAGAATAGGGGTAGATGGTGATATTATTCTAATATACCCAAGGCATCTTCTATCTACTTGAGGGGGACTACAAGTATTCTGAATGCTTTGTTCATGATGGTTACTTCTTCCGTGCTGGGTGTAGACCTCCTCCTGAGATTCCCAGTAAGACCCAAGGGCTTCGGCCTTCTGAATTTTCAGAATACCCGCCTTGCGTGAGCATGGAATGAATGAAGTAATGGATATATGTATGATCCCCATCTATCGATCGCCACGGTGACCCCTGTAAGCCCTAACCATGTATGGCCTTTCAAGTGCCCCCAAATACTACAATCCTCATATGAGGAATCCCAGAAGATATCCTTTGTTTTTGAAAGCTCCAGTAGGAAAGGTGTTTAATTCGCGCGTACTTTCGCACTCAATATGATAGAGCAGGATTATGTTACCCCTTCTTGGTCATACTTACAGTAAATGATAGTATTCTTATACTATAAGCGGAATACCTGCCGTATAATCCCTGATGGCAAGCGCTGATCCCTAAACCTTAAACTCTAAGCCCTAAACCCTAAACCCCATATAACCTTACATAGTCCCGATGTAATGCATTCCCTATGTACACCCTATATTCCCTGAGCCCTAAACCCTAAAACCCTAAAACCTCAAACCCTGAAAGCATAAACCCTAAACCCTGAAAACCCTAAAACCTGAAAACCCTCAAACCTGAAACCCCTAAACCCTAAAAACCTCAAGCTGCAGCCTTAGAGGCCATGGTGCCAGATTCCCTATCTACACCTATATTCCCACCCCTAAGCCCTAAACCCTAAACCCTTGAACCCTAAACCCCTAAACCATAAACCTTAAACCCTAAAACGCTCAACCCTAAACCCTAAACTCTAAAAACCCCTAGCTGCGGCCTTAGAGGCCATGGTGCCACTCTAAGCCCCAAACCCTAAACCCCATATAATATAACCCTACATAGTCCCAAACCAATACATTCCCTATATAACCCCAATATTCCCCTAAACCCCTAAACCCCAAACTCTTAAACCCTAGAACCCAAAGCCGCGGCCTTCAAGGCCATGGTGCCAGCAGCTTCAGCTCCTTCGACGGCCCGGCCTTCGACGTGGCCGAACGGATGAAGTCGGCTCCACCGGTGCCCGCGGGGTTGGGGTTTAGGGTTTAGGGGTTTAGGGTTTAGGGGTTTAGGGTTTAGGGGTGTAGGGTTTAGGATTTAGGGGTTTTAGGGCTGTTAGTGTACGGCTTGGGGGTTAGGATGTTGGGTCTACCTCCAAAATACTCATGACAACATCAGGGGCGTAAAGGCTGATATCCCCGCTTCTAGACTTGTAACTGCTGAAACTCGACTGGCCCGTGTGCAGAATAGCGTGAGCGGCGTTGTTTGGGCACGTTTCCCTCACATTTTCTGTCTTTCCAAAACCAATTCCTAACTGGTCAGGCTGTTGCTTTCCCTTGCTCTGCCCAATCTCAGTCCCTCAATGAATGCCTTCTGCTCGTGGAGGTGCCTACGCCGAGACAGGTCGTCCTCTGCCTCCGAGTGCTCGGCTTGGATGGGATCAACCCGCATTCTCTCATAACTGGGGGGTTCGTAGGGAATAAGTGAATACATTATCCAAGGATTTTTTCCCTTATTCCCTCCTAACCACCAGAATATATTGTCCAAGGATGTTTTCCCTTATTCCCTCCTAACCACCAGCAAGCCTAGGTCCAACACGTGTGCATTGACAGCTGTCAGAAAGGATGTTTCGGCGAGTAACACCAAACACCTGCATTTTGGGGCAAAGGCGATTGTATGGGGTTTATATAGCTTTATATTCAGATGCTGCGGGCTGCAACGCAACAACGAAGGGATGTCTGCTTGTGTACAATGGTCTTTGCCCCAGAGATGAGATTTTGCACGCGTGATGACCGTCACGGTCTGGTCTGGGGCATAGTGATGCTCTTTCTAGCTAGGTCTGTCTGATGCCGCCTTCTGCTTGTAATGCGCGGTTCTAGCAACCAATTGTATGTCTGGGGGTTGACGGCTCATTGCCCACTTAGATGTCAATGCCATCAGAGGAAGTGCATGTTTTCACCCGCATTGTTGTTCGAAGCTCAGGAAATGCAGAATGTCTATGAATTTCTGCGATAGCATGTAAACGTGCCCAGGTGAGCTCTGAGACCCCTGCCCCGTCCAAGCGCAGCTCGGGGTGTTACCTTTCAGCTACGAGCAAGCTAACCTAGCCAGGAGATCCTCGGGTATCCTCACGTTGTCAGCAGGTTCTATAGTCTCGCTGCAGCCACGGTTGCAGAAAGCATTGGTGTGCTACGGCATGCCAGGGAGCGTAACTACATTCGTGCAGGTTTCTTCCACCACAATCAAGGGCGAAGCTGCAAAAAGTGACCCAGACACCTTCGCCCAAGCAAGTATCTAGAGTAGCACAAGCCTTCATCTTGCAACATCTAGCATCTATACCACCATGGGCTATTAGACCCTAAAATTCCCTATTAGGATCCTATTAAGGGTAGATTAAGGTACCCTTAAGGTCTAATAGCCCATAGTGGTAATTGGGCGTTTCCAGATGTTAGGAGATGTCTTGTGTGCCTTGTTGGGAGTCCTTGCGGAGTACAGCTTTCAGGCCTACAAACAAACTTAGCGCCCTTCCACTAGGTAGCTATATTACGAAGCACTGGTGTGATTCATTTATTCCATTAGTTTCAGAGACGGTATATAATATGTAACCCTATAAGCCCTATAAGAGAGGACCTATTAGATAATGCCTACTCATTTGTTTTTTCCGTCACGGAAGCTTCAGGCAGCTCGCTACACTTTCTTTGGATCCGGCGGTGGCCAGTCACATGCCCTACTTTGACTTCTTGGTTTGGGATTTAGTGTTTAGTGAGTCTGGGTTGAAAAGAGAATAGGGAGCCAAGGTGGCCTGCAGTCTCTTTGAGGGGCTTATCAGCTTATCCCTTGCTGGAACATGCAGGGTTTAGGTGGCAGGGTTTTAGTGATTATGGTTCAGGGTTCAGGGCTTGGAACAACCGGCAGGCTTGATGAGATAGGGTACTTTTGAGACTCCACTTCCCAAATTTGACATAACAGCGGGCTCTACGTAGGCTGTTATGCTGTGGACTCTGCTTTCTTTCCATGCAGAAGCAGAAGCAGCAATGTGCATGCAAAACATAAGTAGCAAGGACTGGGGCGGACTTTCTGCCGGCCATTCATGTTGAAAACTATCTTCAGTTGCAGGTGCAAAGTTGCGATCTAATCCCTTGTGAGGGTGTTTAGGAACAGCAATAAGAAGAAAGCTAGCACAAGAAAAAGCATTAATAGATACTGAGGGAATAAAAGCCGTACGTGAAAAGTAATAAGTGCCATAGCTACAATACTAGCAGCACTAGCAATAGAATAGTAATTGCAGCAAGTTACAGTAGTACTAGAATAATAGTAATGGCAACACGAGTAATAAAGCATATATTTGTTTATAGCCCCGGCCTGGTAACCAGGCAGGCTGCACATAAACAAATCCACGGTTGAGGGTTTAGGGTGTAGGGCACGCTGTGATTCAAAAGTGACATAAATGGCACTTCGATGGCTGCTCCGCATGCCATCAACTATCCAGAAGCCCAAGCCCCATGCTGGTGCCTTCCTAACACTATTGCCATTACCAGTGCTAGTGTATCATTATTCTTACTACTACTCCTACTGCTAGTATCTATCACAAGTTACTGTTACCTTTTGGACTGTTTGCTTTTGCTTCTGAAAGGCCTGAAGGCTACTGTCTGCGTGTGCCGGCCTCAAGAAACAAATTAAGTTGAAGATGTGGGGATCTCTCCAGAAAGATCCCAAAATCGATCCTGAATACAAAGTTCCTTCTGTAAAGGGAGGCCCCCAAAAGGGGCACTTGATTGCTTGGAAACTCAGATATCAAGATGCAGGCAATCAAGGTAGGGTTTAGGTATGTTTAGGGCCCTCCAGGGAGGAGTGATCGTCATGAGGACATGCTATGCATACTAGCAGTAGCTCCTGGGGCTGATGTCAGTGGGTGTCCCTTCTAATGGATTCTGATTTTGGTGTGGAGGGGACCAGTTTCAGGACTGCGGGACGTTTACCGCCCTTCTTTCCCTGATTCATGATTACGGTTCCCCTCATCCTGCACTTTCTCTCAGCAGAATGATGCACCTTTGCAACGCCGCCAGCCTATTTCGAATGCTTTTGTCTGGCATTGGATGAAGCTGATTTGTTCCCCAGACAGTACCTGCAATGATCAGACATTGTTTCCGTGGACCAGCACAGCAGATTTCCTCGGTCAAGGGTAACTCCATACCCAAGATTTTGAAAAGCAGATGTCGAATTGGAAAGCTCTAAATCGTAGCCACACTCCTTCCATGAGAATGACAGGGATGCTCAATAAACAGCAAAATTTCATGGCAGCTTCTGACAAGATAATGGGGGACCTCCATACTCTGATTTCAACCAGTACATATGTACATGTATATATATATATGTATATGTACTTACATACATGCATACATACATACGTGACTATCTATATATATATATATACATATACATCTCTCTCTCCCCCTAGATCCAAGGGGTTCTTGAGACGCTGCCACATCATTCCCATGTTTCCCGTGCTTACGACTGGGAGGCGGATTTAGGGTTTAGGGTTCAGGGTTTTGAGCCGCTGTGGACTCCCTTCTTTTGAGATTCTATCTGATAGTTTCCCAAAACTAGGGGATCCAACATAATTCCCAATATAGTATAACCCTTTTTATAGGGCTCCTCCAAAAGGCATCCCTATGTTTAGGAAATCCACAGTTTTCCTGGAAGACCTTTGATCTCCAACCGTTTCTCGCGCCTCGTGAATAGAGACAGAGAAACCCGAGGTGAATACCAGTATCCCTTGTAGTCACCGTTAGTGGGTGCGTGGTTCTTCTTGGGAATGCCCCTGTTGCCCTCGTCGCTTTGAAAGCTACGCAGCTGAACCGTATATTTGTTTGGCTGAGTAGTCTCCATTTTCATGTCCATTATCCCTATACAACCCGAATATACTTGAGTAGTTTCCATGTTCCTTTTCCTTATCCCTGTATAACCCCACTATACTTTGGTAGTTTCCATTTTCTTTTCCCTTATCCCCATATAACCCCCAAAATACTACAGTAGTTTCCATTTTCATTTCCATTATCCCTGCTGAGATCATCCAGAACAACACCTCCTCCCGGCCTGCGTGGTTGCTGACGATAGCTTCAACGATTGCAGCCTCCGGCTTTCTGAGCCTGGGAGCCTGTGATTAGTTAGGGTTTAGGGTTTAGGGTTTGTCGCCAGCTTCACTTCCTTTATCCCCTATGTGACCCCTATATAACCTTATATTACCCCTAGAAAGCCCTAAGGGCTTCAAAGACTTTAAGTTCGTACCCTTAAAGTTTGTAACCCTAGGTGTTGTCTCCCAGATACCCTTATTAAGGGCTTTTTTCATGGGATTAGGGACCCAAACCCCAGGGTACAAACCCTAAGGGTTCAAAGCAAACTCCCTGATGTTTTGTGGGAGCTATGGGAAGTTTACCTCTGCTTAGCAAGGAATGGAGGGATGCATCAGCATGGTGGTATTATCTATCCCCGAGAATATAATGATTTGCAATTTCTTGTTGCGTTTCTTCATTCTCTGCTAGCCAGAGGTAAGTATATATATGTATATAGACAAGTATACTGATATATGGCAAGTATACACCTATATATGTGGGTTATGGAGGGACTTTACAGGAATGTTATGGACTGGGCTTTAGGTTGTTTGGGAGTTAGGCCTCCTGTACAGGGGTGGCGTTGCGATCATGATGGTGCTTGTTAATGAGTCCCCGCCCCCACCTTTAAAGTCCCCCTCCCATATGGCACATTCCCTATATATAATTTTCGTAAAGTATACGACAATGGATTGTCGAATATTGGGGGGGAGGGTGAATCAGGACATTCGCGTCACAGTGTCATCTTCAAGTTTCGTCTGTCCTTCCAGAGCATGTCGCCAGCAGTACCATTTGCGCAGTCGTTCTCTTGTTCACAAGGACTCGCATCAGGATCACAGTCAGCAATAACATTACGACTGCTATCCACGCAGCTGCTATTATCATCACTGCTAGGCTTGTCCATGCGTGCATACTTTGTTTAAGCACAGTTCTGCTTTTTGATCATCACCATCTTCGTGTGTCTTTCTTGCTAGGTTAGGCACAATAGGGCTAGCTCAGTCTTTTTACAAGTGCTTCATCTTGAAGTTGCTGCGTGCAGTAGCGACAGCACACGATATAGAAGAATGCTCAAGCAATGCCAGTCTAGTTTTGAAATGGGTTCATACCAGACCATTGAGCACCAGCATGCAATACCCCTAGAACACGGTGATACTGCAAGAGTGTGATACTACGCTACTACAACACAAAAAAAAACATGTAGAAGCTTATAATGAGATCTGCATGAAAAATCTACGGTATTTCAAAGCCGTAGCGTGCACTTAACGGGTAGCTTCAAAAAACCTGCTATGTTTTTTTCCAGATACGCAATGCTCCTGCATATCTGGTACTCTCACAAGGTCCATACCAATCGTATTTAGTATTATTACTGTTATTACTTCATTGGCAAGTCAGAACACAGCTGCTTCTGAGGCCCCGAGAGCGCCCAGGAGGTTATGCGCGGTGGCTGGCTTCACCTAAAGCTGAAGGCCGTCGAATGCGGTCGAGGGTTTATGTATCCTATTGTGTATATTATATAGCCCTATGAAGGAACCCTAACAGTGGACGCGGCGGTCCCTCTTGTAGTTTAGTATAGTCCCTAATCTAGTCCATAACAAGGAACCCATGTCCAGTAATCATCTGGGTAATAGTGACTGTAGCGCGTATAGGGTTAAGGATCTAGGGCCCAGATTTTTGGCCTTTCGCCTAGAGCTTCGAAATAGGTAGGGGAATTTCTGCCAGGTGCTATCCTGCAGTCTTATATAAGTGCAACTATAGACAACATTCATGTTTCATAATCTGCCTGCGTAGGTTGTGATCAGAGGACGACTATCAGAGAGTGTTCACGGACAATTCTGGGTGGTGTTCGAGGATAGAGCCCCTTGTTTGGGTATTGGGGCTAGGGAATGACTGGGTTTCTATTAAGGAACTCAGATTAACATATTATAGCACGGAAACTCTATTTTTTACTACCTATAGTTTCCCTTAAGTAGATAGAATATGGGGTATATGGAGATCTTGTTATCGTATACCCAAAGCCATATTCTATCTACTTAAGGGGGACTATATACCCAGTTGCTTAACAGCAACCCAGATGAAGGGAGAGCCACTCAAGGAGCATGTTCTAAGGCCCTCCCAGACACGCACACCCAGACCCCCAAACAAATCTCAAAATTAGATCGCCTAGAACCATATGGGAAATATGTGGATTATATAGGGGTTATAATGGGTCTATTTAGGGGATCTAATTTTTAGATCCTTTCAGGGGTCTGGGCAGGCGTACAAAGCCCGGATATCTGCTTCTGCCGTGACCTCAGATTCCGTATCCCAGGTTCCGGCCTGCCGGTTGGGGAGATCAATGTTCTAGCCTATATGAGACAGAGTCTAAGCTCCTTAAAGGGGGTTGTGTAGGGGATGATATAGGGGCGTATCATAGGCGTTATTACAGGGGACACTAGGAGTTTAGACTATAGCTCCTACAAGGGAGATTCCCCACAACAATGGAGAATCAAATGGAAAATGACATGGAAAGTGGGGCATGTATATTGTATGTTACGGGACCGACCTACAATTAATTTTGGATGTCTTTAAACCATAAAGTGCCACCCAGACTTACGTAGTCGCAATGAAACAGTAATGCAGCTAGGACGGCGCATAATAACAGTATGTGTGGTAGGGAACTCAGAACCGTGCTGTAACGGCTTTTGGCGCTTATACCTTGCACTTGTGCTTGTTGTTCAGTTGTTTGTCCAAAGCAAAACATGCTACCTTCACCAAGAAAAAGGGGTACATGCCTTCAATAGGGTGTAGCAGGCTTGGGTACATCTGGTAGGCGTTTCGGCTTTAGAACGTAGAGCGGGGATGTCGCAATCTCCGCTGAATGATCACAACAACGCCAGGATTGGGTGCGGGCGTCAAAGATGGGCTTCTTTCTCGTGTGTTGAAGCATACCTTGGGTACTGCTGTAAGAGTTGGATAAATATGTAGCTCTGAATAAGGCTCCTAAGATTGGCGTTTACAGGGTGGGGGTAGTAACCAAAGCATAGCCATCAGACACACCGTTCTGCAGTGATCGTTTCCATGAAGCTTTGTGGCCTATGTGCTATACTTTCTGTTTCATAGGCTTAAGGTCCCCAAGGGTCCCGTTATTTGAGAATCCCCCGCGTCATTTTCGCTTAGGGACCGTGCATGTGCATTTCACGGCTTCGGAGGGCGGGGGATTTGGGAAGCCCCCGCAAGTAGCACGGCTTACGTTGCCATGAAGATTATATATTTCCTGGACTATCCAAGTACCCACAACAGTTTGTTCTGTGAACCTCTAGGTGATCCGATGGCTACATGGGCTACTAGTGGTAATTTGGGTATTTGGGACGTCTAGGTAGAGCTTAAGAATCCTTCTAGCCCCCATCAGGTAGAAGGCACCAAAGTCGCGGAGATCCTCGATGTGACTTATCCCCTCGGACAGGCGATGCAGCCTGCCCGTCTGAGCTATAGTCTCAACTCTTCAAAGGAAAGGGGGTTGTATGGGGAATTGTAGAGGGGAGAATTGCAGGGCTTATTCCAGGGGCATACTAGGAGTTCAGACTACAGCTCATCTGGCAGTTTGCCGAAATTCGAATTCTGCTAGTAGGATCAGCCGTAGTGCTTGGAGTCTTGCGGAAAGCCTAAGCCACTGAGTTTCTACGACTAGCGAACTCACTGGGAAACGCCTACAAAAAGAAATAAGCATTTTGCTTCCGGTTGCCGTCTCGGCTGCAGCAGCTGTGGGTTTAGAGTTTAGGGTTTAGGGTTAAGGGTGTCAGGACAGTGAGGACAGATTCCCGATTCATCCCGTCGTTGCCTTGCGAAAACTTACGACCAAAACCTTTGGAAAACCCAGCGATGGCTAGCCGATCCTCCTCGAACTTTACTTGCTATAGGGAGTCCCAAGAAGCTGCCCAGGAATTGTGGGAAACGCCCGAATCCATCTTGCTATCTCAAAATGCTCTGAAACAAGCAGGTGGAGCCTCGTTGATACTAAATACTGCTTGACCCTAAACACTTTACGTAGACATTGGGAATGATGATGCTATGGTATACTAAATTCATGTAGAATTCTAGGCATCAACCGTAGTACTCCTACCCTCCCACTGTAGCGGGAGAATTGTGCCGGCGCCAGGTTGGACTCGGCTGTGGCTACCACAAGTGTCAGTTTGACAAGTTCGAGGCCACATTCCTGGGTAATACAGAGTCATATGGTAGTTTCCCACAATAAGGGCACCCCAATATAAACACCCAAAGAGTATAGTTCTTACCCATTTTAAAGTTCCCTCCCCCAACAAGGTACCCCGCAAATATTGAGAACCCCACCTCTCATATAGGGACATACGTATACGTTAGTATGCGTTTTATTGTGAAGGATGGAGAATCAGATGGAGAAGCTATGTAAATCTACGTGGAAACTTGGCATATCTGATAGTTATAGTTTCCATACTTAGAGCGGAAGCCAATAAGACCCCAACATACTATCGTCTTTATTATGGAGACCCCAAGAGAGTACCCCTAATTTTGGGAAACGTTCCTTGAGGGTTTGGAGGGTTTAGGTTACTTGGAGATTCTGGGGTTATCAAGGGGCCAGGAAAGCTCAAGGCATTCTACGGGAGATGATTAGGGTTTAGGATTTAGGGTACTTGGAGATTCAGCGGTGTTTGTAAGTGGGGTTATGATCAGGATAAGTCTGTTTATGTCCGTATTTTTAGGGGACTTGTACCCCCACTTGTAACAATCCATGACTTTTCAAGTACCCTCGCCTCCCCGCCTGAATGGGGCTTTCCACAAAACATGGGTCTCTCTTTGTCTTTGGTGGGAGGAGGCAGAGTTGTCGATGAAGCACTATCTCCCTTTTGGAGGGCTGCATGTGTACGTATACACGCTGATATGAGGGCCGTAGCGCCTGTTGAAGATGCAGAGTGAGACCTGCAACAGTGCTGTCCACTCCCTTGGGCCCTTTCGAGGAACTCACATGTGAAGCTGTCTGTATCGTTAGCTGGTGCAGCTCATCATGTGAGAGTGTAGTCCCTCATCTGAAAGCATAGCACATCTATAAAGACAGCACTCACTGCCTTCTGTACCCCTCTGACTGACCCCTAACGCACCCTTCCCACTGACATCAGGACCCTGTAGTTCCATTTTCTTTTCCATTACCCTTATATTATCCCAACATATTATAGTAGTTTCCATTTTCTTTTGCATTATCCCTAAAAAAGCCTATATGCTTTTCCTAAGAATACACGGGATTCAGCACTTCAGGCCCTCTACCTGCACACAGCTCCAGGTGCGGCCAGCTTCTGAGGAGAGCAAGCCCGATGAGGGACTGTTGGAATCCATACGCCCCTTTGCTTGAAGAATGGTAGAGAGGCAAACGGGGATACGGCTTGAAGGTTCACAGAAATTTCTGTTATTGTTGTTACTGTCCGGAGTTGGGAAGGTTTTGGGCAACTTTTGACCGGTTTGGTCTTTTGTTGCTGGTTGCTTTTGGCACTGGGCTTAAGGGTTTAGGGCTTAGGGTTTTCAAGCCTGACCAACTAGCACAACTATCCGTGAACATCCTTATACAACTATAGCACAGCGTATTCCAAACCCACTTCGAATTATTTAGGCCCCTATAGCAGCCACTTTCAAGACCCCCCATCAACGGGCAATCTGGCAACAACATATTAATGGTAGAGGGTATTTGGAGGAATCCGGGTTCTTAGAAGCATTGAGTCTTGCAAAGGATGGTTTACGGTAGAAATGCGTACCGCATGGAGACACCCCAAAAAACAGCTTTCCATTTTGCTGATCCCGACCGCAGGCAAGGCAAGAGGGTATCAGGATGCATTTCTTCCTGTGCAAAGCACTACCGGGCCAAGATGTAAAACCAAGAAGGAAGAAGCCACTCTCCATGGTATCCTGTGTGTAGTGCTTCCACAAAGACTTCTGTACAAGCTTCATGTTCAGCACCACGGCCAGCACTGCCAACGCTGTGACGGCAACCGTTGAGGAGTTTAGTAGTTTAGACTAAGTTAGTTGTGACAATGAAAAGTGTCCCTTACTTATTGTCTATCCCTGGTACGGTAGGTCAGTTTTATAGCTCAGTAGCATTCACCCATGATGTTGTTACTCCGGGGGGTTCATGCATGAGACCTTTCAGGACCGCTGCTGAAGGTCTTTGATCCAGCCACTTTGTCCGCAGGACTTGGAGGTCAAGCGGTAGTGGGTTTGGTTTAGGGTTGAGGGGCTAGGGTAAGTATATTACCCAGACCCCTAAAGGATCCCAAGCGTGGACAGCACCAAAATCATCAAAATACTGCAGTGGGAAACTACCCCCGCGCCAGAATGAGGAATGAGTGGCGCCAGATTAAAAGAATGACTGGGACTCTTGGAACTCAATTAAAAAACAATAGTAATGCATTCCTGAGTCATTGCGGCTCTTGGACCTCTATTTATTAAAAACGACTAGGAATGTATTGAATATCTCCATTATCAGGATAGGTTCCCCGAAAATTTTCTTTGAACCTGGTCCCTTTTCCCATGCGAAAAGCCACCTAATTGTAGCTAGTCTTTCGGTCCTAATTCCACCCCATTTTTTTAAGATATGGTCCCTTTCATTAATGAAGTGCTTGGAGTAAGGGTTCGGGTTACGTAAGTCATACATGGGTGGATCTGGGGGAATATCGGAATACTCATAGCTTATACTTGGAAGCCTACCATAGGGGATCAAATGTGGAAATGAGCAGATGTCGGGCAACACATAAAATCGTTTGCCCCCAAGAAGAACCCCTGGACAAGGGCATTTCCATAATTGTGAATTTCACTTCTATAGGGGAAGTTAGATTTCATGTTTCGTTGGGATGGACAGGACATTTCACGGACATACCACACTACACGGGAACGTTTAAGTTTTTGACCGAACGACTGCATGTGGGCTCTATCTAGCATTAGTCTGACTGTTCAATTTGTCATTCAGGAACACCTTACCACCACCAGTCTGCAAGCTTTCGGGTGAAATTAGGGTTTCTGAAATCGTTTGATACACATGATGTCCTGATGTTGGTTCCCTCGTCTTTTCACGTTGTGTACAGCACAAGACCGTCGGATTGGTGCTTAACTTGTAGGGAATGGTGGAATGGATCCCTATGTAAAGCCTATTGCAGGCCAGTCCTTGCATTGGAATTCCCAGAAACTAGGGTCACTCTTAGTAGCGCGAGAGAGAGGGTCGCCCTCAAAAGAGTTCAATGCCATACCTCTTTCAGGGACTCCCAAACAAAGACCCCTCAGTTTTGAAGACCCTCCTGCACCCCAAACCCTAAACCCTATGAACTACAAGCAAGCCCGGAGACCTACGCTGCCAAGGTGACTTTTCACTACAACGCGCGCCGAAGACCCAAGCTTCTGCCCAGCTTCCAAAATGGTATATAGGGATGTGTAGAATTTAGCGTTGAAGTCTATAGATAGCAGCAACATGGGGTCCAAAACTCGTAGCTGTTACTGTCAGGAGGAATGCCCTAATTTATCCTGAGTTGTAGGCAGATCCTATAAAGGCCATACCTAGTCAACCTTTCAAAAACCAAAGAGATTCGGCTCTTTACCAAGTATATTTTTTTTTGATGGGGGGGGGAGGGGGGGGGGTTTAAGGCATTCTTTGCATTATCACTGTTTTGGACAGTTGAGAGGTTCAGGTATATGCTCTCCACTTGGAGACTATATGCCTACCCTGATTGCGTGACCTGGGTGTTCTACCTTTTGCTTCGTCATGTTTTAAAGGTAGGGGTCCCCATACTCTCCCAACCACATACCGGTAAACTCCAAAGAGCCAAGTATCTACATAGTCTATACTTTAGACCCAAACGGGCAGTCCTATCTAGATGCCTATGGGCCACATCTTATTGGGCACTTTGAAAGCTTCTTGGAGTGACCATTAGGTAGCTGCGACCCTTCGCCGACCCCGACGAAGCAGCGGACGGACTTCACGGGGATGATTGGCTTTGCATTTGCTCAGGCCCCAGATGCGGGGTTGCTGTTAAGGAACTTCAAGTGAAGTTACCGGTCCAAGGAGCCCCTATTGTTTGCTATAGGGTTGCAGGTATAGGGTTTGGGTTCTATTATTTCCTGTGGAGCCATATTAGTAAATCTAGTAATTTAAGCTAGGTTCCTTTACGTCAACAAGGATGTCCACTGCGAAGGCTGCAGCAGCAGCAAGAACATTTAGACACACCGTCACACGTCTTCAAGTGGAGGGCTCATGGCATGAGGTTGATGCTAGAGGGCTATACGAGGTTGTGCCGCAACGTTCGGAGCTTTCCTTGTTACATGTGGAATGATGTCTACGTCCTGACGCATTGCTTTGAGGAAGGGTTGGGGGGCCTGCGATCTACGAAATCATGGAAGAGGGGAACGTTTAGTCCCCCTTAAGTAGATAGAATCTGGAGTAAATAGAGATCTTATTATAACATACTCAAAGCCATATTCTATCTACTTAGGGGGAATATATAGATGAAGGGGTCTCGACAAAGTCAGCAAAAGTCGCTGGTCCTAAAACTTCCGCCGCCCTCCAGCTCTATTTGGGATTATATAGGGAGACTGGAAAAGAAAGTGGAATCACTCTTTAGGGTTTGGGTAATACAGGGTTACATGGTGGTAATATAGGGATGATGGAATGGGAAATGGAAACTATTATAATGGGTTTTATAGGGTTTAGTAGATTTCTGGGCATAGCCTCAACAATTCTTCTTGGTGGCTGCTAGGTTTGGGAACGCCCGGGGTCTGCCGAGGAAGTCGAGCGGTAGCCTAGTAATATGCCATACTCACTTATAGGCAGGGTTCATTAGGGGTTTAGGGTTTAGGGGTTTAGGGTTTTTGGGTTTAAGGCTCAAGGTTTGGGGTTTAACTTAAGGTTTAGGGGTTTAGGGTTTAGGGCTATCACTTCAGATCGTTCCAGACAGCTGGCCCTTGCGCATGAGACGCCTCCTCATTAAATGAGGTGACGGGGTTAGTTGTTTGCCTGGCAGAGTCGTTGCAAGCCAGATGCAAAAGGGTTTAGGGTTTAAGTTTTTTTTTGCCCTTTACAGATAGGTACCATCATAGGTGACGATCCTTTTGTATCATGCATACCTACAGTAGGCTGTCCCAAGAACCTTACCTGGCCTCTGGCTCTGTTTCAACCACAGCCTAAATGGGAAAGGATCGATGAAATGGACAGAGCTCAAAACCGCAAGTCGTTCGAAGTTTCTACCGCGGGGTCTACCAGCAATCCACCCCTCAACCCAGACGGACATCGAATGTCAGTGGGGATTGGGATGATTGATAGCAGAAGACGGGATTGCCACCATACGTCCTCATGAGCTGGACTGCCTTCAGAATCCTCCGTTGCATAGGCCTCAAGAGGGCTGGGGTTACGGGCTCAGGGTGCCTTCAGAAAACCTCCGACCTAATTACCCTGAAACATCTTGAACCCTAAGCCCTAAAACCCTAAACCCTAAAGCCCTAAACCCTAAAAGCCTAAAACCCTAAATCCTAAACCGCCTAGGTCCCAGAGCAGCCCGTGGCCGTGATCGCGCTGGGCCGCATGGTCCTTCGGGGCAGTGTTGGCCTCAGACTGTTTTTGAGGGCTTAGGGTATTGGGCTAGACTGCAAGGACCCTTACAAAGGGTCTGATGGGTACTAGCGGATATAGGGCTTAGGGTTGAACAAACCATGTGGCTGCCAAACCTCTACCTCATTCGCAGAGCCCTCTCTCTGGGCCATAAACTCGACATGGAGCTTGAAGGTCTACAACCCCCAAATTCCTGCCAAGACAAAAAAAGCCAAGCCCTAAACCCATATATAGAGGCCGGGAAATTCCCTGGAAATCATGCTTTCTCTCATCTATGATCCTAAGAACTAGCTGAAAGCACAATTTCTACAAGGGTTCCAAGAAACTTAGAGAAGCTTATTGACGGAAATGTGCACCTTCGCGTTCAGATGCTCAGACCCCTACAGTCCCCAAGCATCCTTTGGGTCCTTTGAGGCCACACAGTTCAAGGTTTAGGGCTGCATTTTCGGAAGGCAATCCAGTGCAGTGAGCCTTCATCCAGACTTCGAGGTGTCCAAAAACCGGGGTCCTGTCTGATACCCTCGACGAATATTATCATGATTTTATGGAGGCCTTCAACAAGGGACCCTTAATTGTTAGGAGACCCTAAACACTACAGATCCCCACCAATTTCTTCCTGCAGGCCCCTCTGTAGATACATAGCCTCTAAAAAGGACACTTTTTGTCACACCCTGCATATGCATACATGTAAATATATATATACATACACACTTATATGCACAGATAAATTTATGTAGATATCTCTCTCTCTCTCGCTCACTTCCTCCCTATCTTAAAACATAACAGAACCCTAGAAACCCCTTTAAGGCTCTCCTCTTTTGGACTCATTTCAGGCCAATCGCTTTACGCTGCACACAGCGTTGAGCTGCTGGAGTTGGCAGCATTCCTACTTCCATTTGGTCAACGGTACGGATTAGAGCTTAGGATTTAGGATTTAGGGTTCGGGGGGTACACTCCCTGAACTAACATGGAACTTAACATGGGGAGACGCTTAGAAAAAGCAGGAGTCTTTAGGCTCCATTTGGGTTTCCAGTTCGTTTGTAGGATTGTAGAGGCATCTTTTTCCAACTGAACGTGTACAAGCACGGAGAAAGCCGAGTACTGTACTTGTGATTTGGAGCTTTTCGTCGCTGGGGCAGGGGGTCTATCAAAGCCCCCAACGACTTTCAAAAACACATCCTGCCAAGGGCCCGACAGGCAATGAGTAGCATTGGTACTATTCTATTCTCTTCTCATGTTGATTATGTTGTATCCATTCTTACTCTTATAGTAGCACACATCACAAGAGCAGGCTTGCTTGGCTTTGCATGATTAGACCTCTGAGGAGGCACATGGCTCTCAGGAATTTGGAGATCTGCCCATGGCTTCTGAAAAAAACTCAGCTTCTTTCTTGTACGACCCCTGATTTCCTGGTCGGCAAGTCCTTCGAAATATCAGGAACCTTCAGGCAGCATACCGTATGAGAGGGCTTATGTATTCCCAACTGCTATAGTAAGGACGCTATGACCCTCATATGACTATAGGGTCCTTGTTATAGCCATAGGGGCTTGGGGTAGCCAAAACCCTCCGTTATACCTTGGGTTGGGCACCCACCCACTAATAGTGGTATACTAGGAATATATCAGGACCCTATAATCTGATTACCATTACCTTCTGTGTTCACTATTAGTGGGTGGGGGCCCAACCTAAGTTATACTGTCAAGGATGAAGTTGCGGGTCTGCGGCCTTTGGCGGTGGTGGCAGTGTCCACCCTGGATGCACAGCAGGCCAATAATCTGGTTTGACAAGCCAAGGTCTCATTTGAGCAGCGTTTCAAACGTAGTTACTACGGCTTCTTATACTGTAAGAAAATACCATTTGTTTGGGTATCGTACTTGATGCGAAGTAATTATGTTATGATTTCGTTCTAGTCTTACTAGGTTCAGCCTCAAAAAACACCCTTCATCTCCACCCTGCACATCTTCCCACTGTTCCTGCAGGCTCAGCGACAGCGGTTTGGCTTAAGACAGAGTAAGTTTATTCAATACTCAATTTCCTGACTGGAGCTTAATTAAGACTTTGACCCATACATCTTAGATTGTTAGTGTGGACGGGGCCTCACATGGCCTGCCTCGTCAGAGGCTGCAGCACTCCTACGGGAAAGGCCACAATGTTGTTCCCCCTTTAAATCTGCTAGAGCCACCTTAGATAATACAACCTCCTTTCTCCAATCTTAGACTGTTCCCAATGAACCGTCGTGTATTAAGGCATCACTTACACTTACTATCGGAAGAGTTTGTTCACTGGCAAACTGCAGGATTCAGTCAGTCTTGACTGCTGTTGGACTTAGGCATTCTGTCCCATGTGAGCTAAAGTCTAAACTCCTGAAATGGGCGTTATATAGGAGATTATGTCGGGGAGTGCTATAAGGGTTACTAAGGGCGATACCGGGAGTTTAGACTAAAGCTCATGTGTTTAGGAAGCCACAAATAAGATAAGTGATGTCTCCCACCAACAGAAGCCTTAAACCCTGAACCCTAAACCCAAGCCAAATGAGCAGGCCGGATTCATCTCAACGGATGAAGGCTTCCACTATGCCCAGCTGCGGAAGCAGGTTCTCTTGCGGTGGTTTAGGGCTTAGGGGTTTAGGGTTTAGGGTAATGGGTTTAGGGCAATATGAATCACCGTCCTTTTGAATTTTCTTCTTCATCTGATTCTTCACTGTTCTAATTATGTCGGCAGTGGGGTTTCCCAGAGGCTCCAAGTACCCAATAATTAGGTACGTGGGATTAGGGTAATAGTACTGATAGTACAGGTCTTTGGTAAGCATATAATATTGAGTACTTGGACCATTGGGCTTTGTGATCCTGGGTATTGTTTGCAGGAGGGAAATAAGGGAAATAACTACAAACTGAAAGAGGCCTATGAAGAAGCAACAAAGGGACATGACACCCGCCGCCTGCCACACCTGCAGTTGGATGTGGCACAAGTTTCTCTAAACAGGGTTTTCCTCGTATACCCCTAAGCACGAGGATCCGTGTTCCTGAATCCTTCGGAGCCATGATGGTGAGACATTTTACATAGGTCCGGAGCCGCAGTATTGCAGCAGCCTGAGTAACGAAGAAAAATACCGAAAGAATCGCAGTGATAAAGTTATACAGTGTCCCCCAAAACCAATTTCCACTCCAATCTTCCAGGCTCCTACCTTAATCCTGCAGCTGCTCTTTGCGATGCTTCGCGTGTTTACACGCGTTTACACCGTTGCAGCCGGCAAAACAGATACGCATGCCGCCTTTAAGCTGCTGCTCGCGCCCATATCTCTGCAATCGGATGTTGGATTTACAAGATCTAGCGGCTGTTCTGCTGTCCGCCAACCCCTATGCCATTCGAGACAATGCAGCAAGATCCTAGAATTTAACTCTGAACCTAAAGTATTTCAACGTCCCAAAAAGGATTAAGGATTTGCCTCTTCAATGCAGGTGCTGTTGCAGCCAAACAAGACTTATGTCCGGGCACCAAGCCTGTCACATCCTTCCTGGCCCTTATTTGCGGGATAATAAGGATTATAGTATTTTGGGCTCTATATTGGGGTCCCCCTATTTAGGGAAGCTATCATTTATGAGCTGCTTTTTGTGGGGGATACCTCGTCTTGATGACGTTGGGAGTTTGGCTCGTCTACATGTTAAAAGTGTGGATCTCCAAACAGGGGGCTAGCCCAAAAGCCCATTGGTAGCCAAAGAAGAGACACTGTGCCGACAGAGAGGTTTGATTGAAGAGAAGTTTACAGATTTCAAGTAATCGACATACCTAGGCAGATTCCACCCGCTTCTGTGCCCCAGCTAGGCCCTCCTGGGCCCTCGATCTTTGCACCATTCTGCTACAAGATTCGGAGTTTCCAAAAATGCGAGGGATCCCACGATTACCACCCATGCCCATATATGTATACATCCCTATTCTTACACTCCTATACTCTATCCTTATATACAGGATCCTAAGCATACTCCTTATACCCGCTTTTAAAGCTCCCATTTAAAGCACCCAGGGCCTTCTCTGCAACGCCCAGTTGTCCCTTAAAACCCCTTCAACTGGGTTGCTGTGAAGACGCTTGGTTTGATGGATTCCCTTTGAAGACGTAATACAGTATAAACCCTAAGCCCCGAATATATTTCAGGCCTAAGTTACCGAATTTTGTATCCATAGTGAAAGTTGGAACCCCCCGTGGTGTAGGGTTCAGGGTACATGCAGCGCCCCAGACTTTACATTCCCAACCCTGAGCCTGATGGTTTAGGGCTTGGGGCTTAGGGCATGGCTGTAGGACGTCCCTACGCAAGTCGAAGTTTTTCTCACGCCCGGTATTTCAGTTCTGCTGACTGGTACTGCACGTAAATATGGTATCTACATATACATTTACATGTAAATACACTTGTTGGTATCCAAGCGTTCAGATGTTCTAAGGTGTGTGCTTGCCATTTGCCATGCGACCACAGCAATATTTG
Source organism: Symbiodinium pilosum (assembly GCA_905231905.1). Lineage (NCBI taxonomy): Eukaryota > Dinophyceae > Suessiales > Symbiodiniaceae > Symbiodinium > Symbiodinium pilosum. The sequence continues at coordinate 31,867 of CAJNIZ010010213.1, read as the reverse complement.
CATGGTCTCGCCACTGAATTAGTTGCGAGGACAGGCTTATGACTCTCCCCGACCTGCAAACCTAAGTGGTCAGAGTTTTAGCTTGGATTCGCAGAGTTCCTTCCAATCCAGCTTGGACTTCTACACGCAGGCAGCGCAGGAATCATGCTCGCTATGTATAGATGGTTACCTCCCGGTGGTGCAGAGTTCCTCCATCAACAGCGCCCAACCGCCAAAAGGTCTTGGCTTCTTCAGAGTTGCAAAGTGGTGATGCCTTCTTTGACAAGGTGCCTCAACAAGGGGTTTGTGGCTAGGGCCATAGGCTTTACAATTGCCCTGAGACAGAATATTATTTGCAGAGGCTCACCAAGCATGCCTCAGCAGAGTTTTCTGGGATTTGGGATTTGAGGGGACGTCGGGCCTTTGGTATGGGTATACTACAGGGGTATTACCCCTAATAGTGGGGAATCACATGGAAAAGAAAATGGACAAAGATATGGAGACTGGCAACAAGAGGCATAGGAGGCCCAAAGGGCCCTAAACCCTAAACCCTAAACCCCTAAACCGCTGCATCAGTTTCATCACAGGATGTGCCATGACACGGTGCTTCAGAAGGAGGGCTTGGAGAGCCTGAGGTGGTTGAACTTTTTGGGCTTAGGGTTTAGGGTTTAGGGTTTCCTAGGTTGGGTGCAATGCGCGCTTGTGCACAAGCAGTTAACCTTAAGCCCTAAATCCTTAACCAAGAATCCTAAACCCTAAACCAAGAATCCAAAG
>CAJNIZ010010213.1:4586-26180 GCA_905231905.1 Symbiodinium pilosum | reverse complement strand
TATTATTAGGGGGGGTTTATTAATATGAGGAAGTGATTAGTAGAAGTTTGGCTTCTACGTGACCATCAGACGGATTAATGTCGAGTCCCGATTCGTGTAGGGGGCCTTGATTGTGCAAAGCTTCGCCAAAATTTCTTCAGGACACCCTGCTTCGTTTGTCGGGCCTTATTTGTGCGAGGTATGGGCTTCTCGTTAAGGCACTTATTCGAAGAGACCGGACAATCATTTTTGCAAGGGGTAGCACCTGCTTGGGTTCTCAGAAAATACGAATGTTTCGGTGGGTCTGCATGATCCGAAATCTTCACGCTCCCCAGGAATTCCACAAAGCAGAAGCCTTTCCTTTTCGAGGCTTACTACCCCCATCCTACTGAATTCACTTTAAAACAGTGACTGAGTGCCACAGCGCTCTTCCTATGTAAGTTACTATATTGGGGAAGCCATCGTAATTACTATATATCCCCATTCATTATGGCAAATTAAACCCTAAACCCCAAATACCCCTGAGTTTGGTTTGAGTCGTCTACTGGGCTCCCCAACCGCTCCCTCTATTGAGTTGGGCTGAAGATAGCTACAGAGCTGTGCAATTCCCTCTCTATTGGATCTAATTTGAAACAGCTACTGCACTCCGCAACGCTCCTCCTGTTTAGTTTAATCTCACGCAGCGACGGAGCTACACAGATCTCCAAGAACTAGCCCCCTTTACTATAGCGGCCCCATTTTTGTTTCGGGTGGATTCCCCGCCAGTACTTGCACAAGGCGAAGTTTGAGCTGCTAGGGAATGTGGAGGGATACTCGGTAACATGTAAAAGGACAAGACCGCTCTCCTCCTCCTTCGATGAGACTTCAAGACATGGCAGTACAGCAGTGAGAGTTGCTCCCCCTTTGTCCCAGTGGTATGCGGTTTAGGGTTTAGGGTTTGGAGTTTAGGATTTAGGGTTTGGTTGCCGGTCCAAGTGTCCTCCTTCTTTGTGTGGTGTGGTTCATGTTGGGACTCATACTTGAGCTTGTAAGGTAATTTCCAATGATGACGACTGTGTCATGAGGAGTTGCTGTGCCCAAAGCAGCCGTGCTAGCTCAATGTAACGGCATAGTCCGCGCTCCGGAATAGTAAGGGGCCCCAACCCTCTCCCCTAGAATAATGGCCAAAAAAAGAGACCCCACAGAATCAGGATGTTTCTGATTCCAAGGCCAGGTCAATCATGCTAGGTTCAAGTAAGCAGTAGCACCATCAGAGGTAGCAAGAACTTGCAATCATAAAAGGTTGTGGAACTAATGACCCTGAAGCAACTTGCCTCTATTCTAGAGGGTTCTATTAAGGTTCAGAAAGACCTCAAGCAAGGACCGCCTGGGGTAGCTCAGGAAACAAGGTGTGAGCCATTATTTCCTAATGAGTTGTAAAAAGCAAGCCAGGTCTCAGAATCAGCTCTCTTATTCATATGAGCTATAGTCTAAACTCCTTAAAGGGGGATTATATAGGGGACTACTATAAGGGTTCTTAAGGGGGATACTAGGAGTTTAGACTATAGCTCATATGTTGAGAGCAGACTTACTAAGCAAGTCAAGTATCCAAATCAGATTACTTTTCCTGATGTTAAGAGCAGCACAGTAATTTCGTACTTCAAAAAGATTCAGAAGTATTGGCACTGAAACAACTGGCTAGTATCCTGTTGAGGGAGTTTTCCATTGATGTAAGGAAAGATCCTCTCACGCAAGGTTTATAAGGGCTAGCTGAGGTGTTGTCATAATTCCGTCCCCTTGACAAGAAAAAGCCCCTCTTCAAGAGCAGATAGACCGAATATGGTTTACAAGAAACATAGTTAGTTGATGGTATGGGGGTTTCATTCTTGTGGGTAGGGACTACAGTCTCGTGGTGCATTGTGTAATTCAAAGGGGTTCCGGGTTCCGTACTTTGGAGATGCCCAAGTTGTCACCATGAAGTTCCTACCTGGACCCCCAAAAGTATGTAAAATCATTGCCTTTTGGGCTGCTATTATTTTGCCTACTTTTGGGGTCCAGGTAAGTCTAATCCTGAATGCCAATTGACAGAGGCTGCCACATGGATCGGCGTTCAACCCCTCGCCTGTTCGTGGATTTGCAGCCCCTGGGTCTATATTGTAGGCTATAGGGATTATAGTTTATAGGGGTTATAAAGGTTGTATGGAAATATTGGGGTACTATTGGGATAATGGAAAAGAAAATGGAGGCTAGTATATTACATAATATATATTTGGATCCAAAGGACTGTCAACAAATAGCTAAGCCCCAATTTGCATGGAGGAAATCCTTGCGCCACATCATACACCTTATACTTACATGCTCCAGGAAGTACAGTTCATAGCCTTCTCGAAAGCAGTCTTGCCGGGGCCTTCCGGCAGAACGGGCGCAGGTTGGCGAAAATGTTCCTAAACTGTTCTACAGTCTCAACTCCTTAAACGGTTATACTGGGGATTATATAGGGGAGTATTATAGTGGTTATGAAGGGGGTTAATAAGGGAGACTTTAGATGGGGATTCAAAATTGGGGGGTCTGCGCTGGCCTCGAGCCTCACATGCCTTCAGCAAGAAGCTTCGTTGGGAAATTGCAAAAAGAATAACAGATCACACAAAACTTGGGATCCTTAAGCAATACCCTTGAAGTGACCCCTGAGCCTATATCCACAGTTCAGACGCTTGCGACAATCCCAAACGTCGAAAGTTTCAAAGGTTGACAGACTTCAGAGAGCAGGTATTAAGAACGTGTTATTTGTAGGCAGTTGCCAGAAAATGTTTGTGCCTTGGGCAGTTAAACCATCAAGGGACCCGACACTATACAGGAGCCCATGTTCGTCGTGAGGATCTTGTGTTCAGCTGCATACCTTGCAGCACGTGCAACCTTAGGAAAACCCATGCAACTCGTATAGATCCATGCTGGCAAAACCGACGCAGATGTCTTTGCCCGGTGCCAAATGAGTAGTGTCTTATCTGGGGAGACTCTACTTCCCAATCTAGTGTAAGATTGTACCCCCCCCCTTGGTTATAGCGTCCCACGACAAAAAACAGTGCTCACATTAACAGGGACTTATTGATGCGTCCACTTCAAATGCCTCGGATGGATTTGCCACCCACAACTCATTTATCATGACTGCAATGCCTCCTTCTAGCAAGGCTTTCAGGACTACAGTCCCCAAATTGGAGTTGTTCAAATTATCCCTATACATAATTCCTAGTCGGAACCTGCCAAGTATGCAGCCTATATCCCTTGAGTGGAAGGTGCCCTAGCAAAGTGCATCCTAGGCACGGGCCACCAGTGCAAAGTGGCTGTTCGTCTTCGGGATTGCGGCTGCTGGACCTGCTTTATATGAGGTTACTCAACATGTTAGGGTTTCGGGTTCAGGGTGTATAAGTACCCTTTAAACAGCCCCACGGTAAGACCATGATTCCCATCATATATCTCCGGCAAGGTCCCTCAGGGCGCCTTTTTTAGAAACCCAGCCGCCCCCATTAGGGGAAATCCGCGAGTCAAGGTTTAGGGCTGCGCTGCGTCCTAGGGTCCCAATTCATGGGTCCTTATCATAGATCCCCCTCCTTGTAGGAATTTCTTGCATGTTGAGGATAGCCTTTCATGAAAAGGACGCTTGGGAAGAGTGCGGGGGTGGATCCCTAAAGATATCCCTCAGGGTTAGGGTTTAGGGTCAGTATTCCCCAGAAACAACGCTACTAAAGCCCTTCTATTCACTCCCCAATGCTTCTCAAGCACTCAAGCACCAGCAAACCCTAAGCCCTTTGATTTATGCAGTAGCTTCCATGCTCTCTTCCATTCCCAACTGACCAACAGTCTGCATTAGAGTCCTTCCTTCCTTACTAACCCTAAACCCTAATTAACCCTAAACCCCCTAAACCCTAAACCCCCTAACCCTAAACCCTAAACCCCCTAAACCCTAAACCCTAGACCTTTTAAGTGAAGTTGGAAAGGGTTGGTTGAAGCGGGTTACTTAAAAAGAGTTTTCTTCCTTGTTGGAGCCAGTAGCAGTGAGTGCAGCAACCGCCATGGCGAGCATGGGAGACATCCTTCCTCATGTAGCGGTGCTGACCGTGCTAAGAGCCAACTGCCCGCGCGACCGTACAGTCTATGTGCACGTAACACCAAATGATCCGGGCTATCTTGAGGAAGCCAGACATGTGGGTAGCTGATTGCCATGCAAGAGGAGTCCTGCAAACAACAGAGTGATGATACAAACCACATCGATCGCCATCAGTTATGTGTCGCTGACAGCCCTGGTGCGTTTTGCGTCGGTCTGCCGCACCTGGGCTCATGCTGCCAGGACCGCCTTCCCGGGTCAATCCTGCCTCCACTACGGGCAGCCGTACCTGCCTGGTAAGTGGATATCTGCGTGCCACCTACAGCTAAACCTGCACGCCGCACAGCTTGGCAGAATTCGTTTTCGCAGACTTCGTCGTGGGACTGCCTAGAAGAAATAGCCTGCATGAACCTGCATGACACTGCATGCCACAGCGAATTTGAGAATTTGGAATGGAGATGACTGCTATTCGACCTGAGATTTGGGTTGCTGGAATTCAGCTGGAGTGAATTCTTTACATTGCGTGTGGAAGGCAGGACAGTTAACAGTGGAAGCCCGCATGATGACCTGCATGTTATACAAGTACAAGTGGCAATGGCTGTCAGAACGGGACAGTTAACAGTGGAGGAACCTGCATGATGACCTGCATGATGTATGAGTAGCATTGGCTTTCAGAATTCTGAATTCTGTATACTGCTGCAGTGGCCCCTGCATGACTTGCAGGGTCTCGAATGTGGTTTGGGCTGACAGACGTGTGATGTCTGCTTCCTCAAGCTGTACTGAGTGTCTGTGGTAGCCTTCTGTTGGCCGGTAGTGTGTGTAATTGGGTAGCTCCGGACTGGACAGTATTTGCCGTGCTTGCTTGTGCGATGCGCGTGTCTAAACCTTGAAAAAATCCTCCTAAACCCTTAACCTCTCCGAGCTCACTCTCCCCTAAAAGGTTACCTGAAGCATTTCAGGGGGTTTCTAACTTAAACCCTAGCCTTAAACCCTAACCCGCCAGCAAATATGTATATAACAGTGTCCCGGTGGACTTATTGGGGTAACATAGGGATAATGGAGAAGAACATGGAAACTACTACATTGTAATGGGGTATATATAGTCTCCCTTAAGTAGATAGAATATGGGGATCTTATTATAATGTACCCAAAGCCAGATTCTATCTACTTAAGGGGGACTATAAGGCATAAACCCTAAATAGTAGTTTCCATTCTCTTTTCCATTATCCCAATATGATCCTTACATACCCTTTTATAATATAGTAGTTTCCATTTTATTTTCCATTATCCCCCTAAACCCCAAACCCTAATCCCCAAACCCTAAGCCCCAAACCCTAAACCCCAAACCCTAATCCCTAAACCCTAATCCCTAAACCCTCAAACCCTAATCCCTAAACCCTAAACCCTAATCCCTAAACCCTCAAACCCTAAACCCTAATCCTTGAACCCTCAAACCCTAAACCAAGTCCAGGCCCTCTGGGTGCTGATCATGGTGCTGGGAAGCGGCAATCTTCCGGACTTCCAGCGCCAAGCTGGAATGGCTTAGGGTTTAGGGTTTAGGGTTTGGGGCTTAGGGTTTAGGGTTTAGGGTTTATTAAGTAGATTGGGATAGTGGAAGATAAAATGGAAACTACTATACTATAATAGGGTATGTAAGGATTATATTGGGAGAATGGAAAAGAAAATGGAAACTGCTATTTAGGGTTTAGGAAGGGTGGCTTAAGGGTTCAGGGTTTCAGGGTGTTAGGGGTTTCAGGGTGTAGGGTTTAAGGTTTCGGGGTGTTAGGGTTTCAGGGTATTAGGATTTCAGGGTTTCGGGGTGTAGGGTTTGGGGTTTTAGGGTATAGGGTAATATACCACTATGTAACCTATATTGCTGCAATGCTGCAGTATCAGTGTAGTATCAATACCACGGAACTCCGAACCTTTGCAAGCTTCTTTGGGAATCTGCAGCAGCAGCCATGACAGCGACCATCCCGTGACATGGGTAGCATACCTGACTGATGCAGATAGCATTTTTACGCAGCTGGATATACTGGAGCACATGGGGTTGCAAGGTTGTTAGACATAGAGGTCCCAGCGGCCCAGCGTCCCAGTTATAGCCACCTCAGAGATGCTTAGCATGCGCATCCCCAAGAAGGGAAGTCATTAATCTGCACGCGGCGCATGAATGGCGCCAGTATCAGGCTAATGCCTATCTAGAAGCCCTCTCAAGGTTCTGCAAGCCCCGCAGAAGGCCAGAATTGCAGTAAAAGCGCACGGCGACTTCGTCCATGTATCTACTGTGCAGGAGTAGGAGGGGCACGCGGACACTCTGTCAATCGGCCATGCACGGCGGAAGCCGCAAGGTATATGTGTTAACTCCTATCCTCCAGGATTTATGTTCTTGTCAATTGAAGTACCACTCCAAGAAAATATTAGAAATGCCATTTGGCAACGGTCTTAGGGGATTACAATGTAAGTTGTCCTAAATTTTCCAGCCATAGCGGATTGCAACACCACATTGAGCAAAAAATACGGGTCGAGAGCATTAGCCACTATACGGTACGTTATCACTGGTTGCTGAATTTCATGGGGGACCGGCGACTGCATAACATGCCACAGTCGTGAACAGACCAGCTGGCAGAATATGGGAGTTTCTCCAACTACTCGTGCAGGATCTTGAAAAATGACCTACTGTACCTACAATGTGCTATAATATACAGTACTATACCACAATATACAAAAATATACCATGATATTCTATGATTGCCCTGTTTGTAGTCCACATTTCTATCCCAGTTCCCCGCACGAGGCCCCACTTCGAGAATCCGCAGTATCTTCAGAGCAAGCAAGCTTCCCATGCTCGAGCTCTGTGCTACTCAAACTTGGGACCGATAAGCGCCCCCATCCGCAAAACATAAAGCAAAAAGCTCATTGATAATAATAATCCCGACACTCAACATAATTACAATACCAATACTAGTAATATGTACCTCCCCAGCATGCAAGTCCTTGAAGTCCTGGGCCTACGTCCTGAACCCCGTAGATCCCTATGGCTGTTATCCCTGTTTCTGGCAGCTGAGGCAGCCCTATCTCTTTGCAACCCAGGGTAGCAAACTGGGCGTGGATCCGTGTGCTTCTCTGAGCATAGATGCTGGAGTGTTGTTGGAAGTGTTTTTTTGGGTGGTACTGAGGGTAAGAATGTAAGAAGGTTTTTCAAATGCGGTAGGCCTGAAAGGAGGGTTCAGGAAACGTAGCCTTTTCTTTTTCAGATTCTCTTGAAGACGGTGTGCCTTGCGTTGGTACAGTTACGGCACATGGCAGAAGAAGCCTTCAGAGGAAACGCCCCACCAAACTCTTCAAGCTCCAGATCTTCAGAGACCCCAACTGGTTAGTAGTATTGCCCTTGAGATCATGATCTCATTTTCGCGGTAGTTTTCGGAAGAACGCAATCTCACATAGTTCATCCAGCAGAAGAAATTCTTCTCACAAACCCAAAGCCCTAGAAGCCCTCGAACCCTAGGTATCCCTATGATCACCGCCTTGGCTGAAACCAACCAACCTTCCGAAAGCGGAGGATACCAATCTTGGCACACCCAAGCCAGCACAGGGTGAGCTGGTTTTAGTTACTGGCGGCAGTGGCAGCTGGGCTCATGCACAATCTGGGTTGGTTTTAGGGCTTAGGCATCAATTTAGGATATGGGTTGGGTACTGCCCCCCCAGTAACAGTCTATATTAGGGGTCCTATTAAGGGCTATATATAACCATATTATACTTACTATCCAACTGTTACTGAGGGAGGCAGTACCCAAGATATGGGTGGTCAGACTTAAGCTAGGAACAATACAAGCAGTAGCAAGAGCAGAAGGGACACTGCTGCCAAGCCAAGCTTGTCATATGATCTCAATTTCTAGCATGAGTGACCTTGCAGCGGCTTGATGACGGAGCCCCAAGCCTGCCCAATTCCCACACCTTATACATGCCATTCTATGACCTACGGACTAAATCTAGGCTAGGGGGACCTATAGGGGACTATATAGGGTTTTGGGGGGGACCTATTAAGGGATATACTACAAATTTAGGCCAGGGCTCATATGCCCCTGAAAACAGAGGCTTCATTGGGAGTCACCTCGTGGAGCACTTGCTAGACCTGGGCTACACAGTGCGTGTCTTCGACAGCCTGGACATCCGGTTTTGGGCGGTCAAAAGCTACGATGGAGAGATATATTCCTTTGAAAGCTGTGCAACGGAGATCCCATAGTTTGGCAGGATGTTGCAAGCCTCTTGTGTGTTCAGGCTCAATTCAGCTGAGGGAGTTGGTGAAACAAAGTTCCCGTGCTTCCACGAATTGTGCAGGAGACCGGCAACCTTCAATTCCTGAATTTGCGTCACCCTCGACTCCAGTTCGTCATGGGGGACATTATGGACTTGGAGGCTCTGAGGCGCATGGATGCTCTGGGGGATGTGGGGGGCAGGGGGTGGAGGAAGATTAGCAGATAGCCATGATACGAAAACACCAAGTGCAACAGTTGCAATCATAGAATGAAGGTGAATGTATAGGGCGTGTCTATCTTGCATAGGATTGATGAACTCCCTTTGATATGTGCGAATCGACCCCTCAAATCCCTTTTCCATCTTGAACTTCAAATCCCTAAGTCCCTAGAACCCCTAGTCCTCACGTTCGTGAGTCGCGTTCTTCTTACGCGTAAAATGATTGTTTCTCGCAACGGGCCGCCGCCCCTACCATTGCATGCGCCTTCTGCCACATTCATGAACTGCCAGTCCCATGTAGAAGTCTTACTACATCCCGACGCGTATTTGGTAGCATTCCATGCTTGATTGTCGTTATGGTACACAACCAGACTCCTGGAAATGTTTGGGCCTCCATTGTAGTCTTCTCCACCGAGCTGATGTTTCGAAACCTTTTTCCACCTCCACCGATCTCCCCATAGAATGAAGAGTGTCAGTACTTCAAGATGTAAGCGTGACAGAGTTACGTCGCGCAGGAAGAGGTGCCTAACATGCTCTCTGAAGCACCTGCAAGTAGTTTGGCAAACGTGGACTTTCGCACCGAGAGTTTGCGCCAGCTTGTGGGGTTGCTTGCTGAACAGGAGTGCCATGGTGGATGTTCGTGGAATTTTCCATCTGGGTGCGGCCAGCAAGGTCTTGCCTTCTCTGAAGTGATTTCGCTGCATTAGCTTCTTCCATCTCATGCAGCGAAAGGTTTTGCCTGGTGTTCCAGTTGGAAGGTTCCTAAACCGTAAACCCTAAACATGTGCTTCCTACATTTGGAACGGGCGAGATCATAGCGCACCAGCCCTTATTTGCTACGTCTAGGGGCTTCTCAAAATTAAGAGGGCTCCTTTCTGGGGTCCTCAACATGAGGACTAGAGGATTGTGATATGTGTATGTTGGGCCTCTCCTATTTATGGAGACTACCATCTGGGCTGTGGGTAGGTTGGTAAGGGTTTTCCATTCCAATCCGGGTAACTAGCAAGAACGTGGGGTTTATGCCCTGCGCACCATTTTTGGTGCCCTTTGCTCTCACGGTTCTGAGCCTACTTGTAAAAAAATCTATGCCAAAAGAGGGGGTGTAGGGCATAAAATAGACATATTCTGACTCAACGTTTGAGGAACCCGGCGATGGGGACGTTCAACGTGGAGCGCAACTCTGTTGGCACAAGCCGCGTACTTGAGGTGCGTCGGCCGCGCTGGATCTTAATGCGTTTGAACATGGAAAGGTTCTCAATGACCACGACGTAACCCTGAAGAGGGATTCCTGTAATCCGTGTACATCCCCAAAATCTCAAAATGGGGATACATGCGCTTAGGTGTGTGTCGAAGGACTCTACACTCAAGTGTTGGCACATGTGACTGAATCCTCGTCCTCGTGCTGATGGATTACTACTGGGATTGATGATTCTCACTTGGGCTTGAGCTGCAACTAACGATTCAAGGGACATGGACTGCCTAGCACTTGGCCCGCTTCAACAAGGGGAAGTAGGAAAGGGTTGCCTGATTGTGCTGATCCTTGCTATTGAATGAATGTGAGCAGTGCATGCCTGCGCGGCTGAAAGCCAGGTGGCCAACGAAACGATGCTTGTGCGCAAAGTGGTTTACGCAGCATCTTCCACCTACTATGGCAACCAGGGTGTGCCTTTCGCGGAGACAGATCCCTTCATGCCTACATCTCCTTACGCTGCTTCGAAGTATATGGGGGAGCTAGTCATGCTCACCAATGACGAGCTCTACAAGCTTCCGACGCTATCCCTGCGCTTCTTCATGGTCTATGGGCCTCGCAATCCTGCCTTCGGAGCCTACGCCATTGTCACGGGAAAGTTCATAGACCGCTTGAGGAAAGGACTTCCCTTGATCATTGAAGGCGATGGGAAGAACTTTCGGGACTTCGTTCACGTGAAGGACGTCTCGCGTGCCCTGATTCTGGGATACCAGAGCGACATTCATGGAACCTCCATCAACATAGGATCAGGCGAGAAGCATTCCGTGAAGGAGGTAGCCGACCTTGTCTCCGCGAATCAGGACTGGGCTGGCTAATCCAGCTGGAAAGCCGAAGCTCGAAATAACAACTCCCACGCCCTACAACTCTACAATCTCCAATGTCCCACTGTATTTGCGTTTCAAAGCAGGTTCCCCAACCGTACCCCTGGAAGCCTCAAGAGGAGCACGTGGCAGCCCGAAAGAACGACCTCCTCGGAACTCTGGCGGACACCTGCCGCGCCAAGAAGCTTCTGAAGTTCCAGGTGCGGGCCTGGCAGAAGGTTCAGGGATGTTCAGGGCTTCATATAGTATCAATGTATGGTTTAGGGGTTAGGGCTTAGGGTTTAGGGATTACGGTTTAGGCACGTGCACACTCGGACAATCCCCAGTGTTAGGGTTTAGGGGTTTAGGGTTTAGTATATGAGCTGTAGTCTAAAGTCCTTAAAAGGAGATTATATAGGGGATTATTGTAGGGTTTATAAAGGGGGGTATTGGAGTTTAGACACTAGTTCATATAGTACCAATCTAATACAAGGTTTCAGGGTTTCAGCGCCTGAGTAATGACCCTTAGGGTTTAGGGTTTGGGCTTTTTGGCTTAGGGGATCAGATGGCAAGAACATGGAAATTGCTGTGAAAACTGGGTGTATGTAGTGCCTCTTAAGGATAGAGTCGCGTGGAGCTTCAAAAAACACCAACATTATTGTGAGGTTTTTGTATTTGAGGCACCCTACGCAGCAACTCTACAAGGAGTCAAACACTGCAATATTGTAAAATTGGTCATGAGTCAGGTTCTGGTATCAAAGTTTTGCGTGGGGGTGCAGCTGCTGCTGCTGCTTTTGGCAGGTTCGGGATGTTGGGCTTAAGGGCAGACGCAAACTTGTACTTATCGAATTAGCATGAGAGTGGACAAGAAACCCTGAAGCTAATATAGAATGTAGGGTGTACGTCAGAACAGGGTAGCGCACATGTGATTATCAACAACTTGAAGCTGTTTAGAAGGGACCTGCTCACAATACTTCTGTGGGACTACGAAGTACCACTCAGAGTTTAGTATTTCCGGGCTTAGGGTTCAAGACAACCATGGTCGTCTTAGTACTTCCCTCGCCCCAAACATTCTGGCCTCTAAGCCCCTCAATATTGAATGTTTCCATGGTGGGTTAGAAAAGATTGGTAACATTCAGCATTTAGTATTAGGGGGGGGGTTCATATCGGCCCTAGTTCCTAAACCCCGATAACAGCATAATCGTCGTTTCCATTTACTCTTCCATTCCCTTATAAACGCCTATAAAAGCCCTTTTTTGTTTGACATAATGGGGAATGGATTAGTTGGTTCAGGCCTAGTCTTTCCTACTAGGCCAAGTTTGGGGAAGGGATTAGTTGGTTCAGGCCTTGCCTTTCCTATTACGCCAAGTTTGGAGATTTGGATACCACTGGTTGGATCATATAGGGATACTGGGTCATAGGGTTCAGGGTGGAGGCGTTCAGGCCTCAAAGACGGGAATGGTTTTGCATGAACAGGGGGACCCCAATAGAGACCAAATGCATTATATCATTTTGATATATAAGACCCCCAAAATACAACCCTACATACTCCCCATAGCTTCTGCTCAGGTGCAGCATGACTTCATTTTCACCATGCAGGCCACCGTTGGTTTGATGATTATATCTAGGGCAATTACGCGAGGGGAGCCTATCATGCAGGGACCTTACACAAGCATTATATACCCCTGATCCGACTTGCTTGCTTCATGACTTTCAACCCTCTTCGGCAATATGCCTGAACAAGACCTCTCGCATCTGTCGCGCCACGCTCTCAGTAATGCTTCTCCTGCTTTACCGAATTTAGATTCCAGATCGAGCTGCGTACTACCCGCTCCTAGGGCCTTCCAGATTGTTTGTTTGATATTCCCCGCTGATAGCTCAGAGAAAAGCATCATCAAGAGCGGACATTGTAACAGCTAGCATAAGTTTGTTTGGCTATCATTTGGCCAGCGCTTGAACTGATTGCCGTGCCATTCATCCCGTTTTCTCTGCCACAGAACATGGAGAATGTATGAGATGATATGAGAATGTTTGAGATGAGACTGAGCCAACATTTCCGTGCTGCATTTCCATTCTGCTTTGCAGAAGTAGCTAGCTACGGCACCCCCGGAAGAGCCATCACCATTTCAACACGCGCCCTATACCCGAAACTTATTGAACACTACTACCGTAGGGACCCTCAAAACTAAGCCTTATAGCACCTGCCCGTATACAAAAAGTGCTAGTCATCAAAGGGTCAGTTTGCACAGCCATAAGAGAAACAGCGCAGGGCATGATTCAGGAGGCACTGGCGGGTGACTCGGCTTGGGTTTAGCCCGGCGATCTCTGGCGCGTTGGACTTAGGACTCAGCATGGATTGAGATTGCTGGTGTAATCATTGGTTGTGGCATGATACTTGGAGTGGGTCTCGGTGGTGTCGCCTCGCCAGTGCGACGTTGCTGTGATTCGCTGTTACTATCTGATGCAATGTTCACTAGTGGCATGCGAATATGCGTTCAAGATGACTAATTATCGGGAGCAAGCAAATGGTTTGAAGCTTGGGAGGAGTCAGGTTGTGCACAAGTTGATGCAACACGTTGGGATGTACACTTTGCAAGGCTCTTGTCAGAGTTTTTCAATCGTTTGTAGAATTTACTGTGCAGGGAGAGGGCACGTGAGAACAGCCAAGGGAAGTCGGACTACTTCGCACCCATGTGGGATGAGCCGGCCGTCCAGGTACGTCGGGTCATTGCCACCTTGCAGATTAGAGAGAGAGAGACAAAGGGCCCTGTACCTCAAACAAAGCTCAAACTGCAGTGTTGAAGAAGCTCCAGACTCCAGGCACCTATCCAGAGGAATATTATATGTACCAGAACTTCATATGTACGCTACCTGTACCTGTGCAGACACGCCATTTGTGGCAGCCACAATCAAGATGAGGGCCAGAAAGCATTCAGCAATCTGGGCAATTTTTCCTCTTGGAATCTTCTAAGCAGGCCTGGCAGATGAGACCCAGAGATGTTGGAACAATTAATCAGTTGCAAGACACAAGAAGGTGTAGGCCTCAGATGAGCACTAGCCGAATGAGACTCCATTCGTTTGCTGTCCCACGCAATTTTCAGCCAAAGCTGATGCCTGTCAGGGAAGACATCAGCCCCTCTGCCTTCAGGATTCTTGTAATAGCCCCTTAGAGACGGATGTTGATGGTGGGTTGCAGCTATTCCCACGAGTCATGCAGCGGCCAAGAGAGCTTCGCAGGAAACGCTGGAGAAGCACTTTCCCGGATGGAAGAGCCTTCCGGGACATGAAAGACACCCGGGTTGCAGATTATGCAGGCCACCCTAACCCTCCTGGCATCGACTGGTCCATTTCCATGTGCATGTGACGGCCCAGTAATAATCAGTAATATCATTTTCCTAACTATATGCGGATGCCGTTCTCGCATCTCACATCTTTCATCACAACTAATTGATGGTGGCATTGGGGAAGTGCATGGGGCGTGACGGCCCACACACACATGCCGGGTCACGCAAGGGCAGGTGCAAGGGTCCATTCAGATGTAGAAGTTAAGTGCTCTCAGTTACCTAAATCATAGGTTACTGGGCTATGTAACTATAGGGTCTCTAGACTCTAGAACCCAGAACCCATTATTCAGTTAGACGGAGCCCTAATGGGAAGTTAAGGGTTTAGAGTTTAGGACCATGTTACGGTTGCGCTTCGCCCAAGCTCGTGCATGTGGCCCTCCGCTGAAACCATTATTCAGTGCTTTGAGCTGTACGCACCCATGTTTGATTGCAGTATCTGAATCAAAGCTGCAGCTTTTAAGTGGCTCATCTGCAGAGGTCCTCTGGGCAGGCTTGGAGGTCCCAGATCTTTCGCCAACAGCGATGGAACGCCCTCATCTGGGCTCCAAAATTAGCAGTCTTGGTATACAGTACTAGTTTCTCCGACGTATTATTTTGGAGAGCAGCCATAGCCTCATCCGAGTTCTTTCGCTTTGCTGCAGCCCAGGAAATGCTCGACTCAGGGAAGCCCTGGCAAACAACCAGACCTTCCGCCAGATTTTGGATGCGCTGTGACCCACTGGCTCCCCGAGAGTGTAGACAGGGACCATGTTCAGGCAATCGCGGGGTCCATCTAAGGATGACTTTGCGGATTCTGCCTGCGGCTTAAGAGCCAGTAGGGTTGAAGTGCCCCAGTGCTGCTACAGCTGTTTCACAGCTACACTGCGCTTGGGGTGCTTGCCCCTCACAAGGCAGTGTACAACTAGGCAGCAGCTTGGGCCTAGTTGGCCCGATAACTGAAGTTACAAGAGAGAGTTTGTTCAGGCAGATGGTTTAGAGCAATGGTTGGCTTGGGTCACGGCTCGGGTCTGTCAGTAGAACCGGAAACGGGAAACGCATCAGGAGCATGATCACATCACAACTCGTCATGACTCCGAGTATGCAGCGCCCTGGATCCCCTTACCCCTGGAATCCCATGCATGTTGTGGTTGGAACCAGTCTGGTTCGGACCTCTCCTGCCAAGCGATGCAGGGTCTAGACCATCCAGTGCAGTTCCTCACGGGTCTACACCTTCAGGTTTTGTGGAAGGTAGTAAAGGAAGTTTTGGATGTTGTGGCTTGCTGAGTTGTAGCTGGAGGAACCTTCAGGCAGGATCTAGACAGAGTCTGAACATAGGACTGCTTCTGGACGGCCGCACAAGCCCAGAAAAAAGCGAGGGAGAAAGAGCGGCGCTGGTGGGTTCACAGAGTAACAGATGATGCTTTGAAGCGCTCCTTAGCTTCTTATCTAAGAATAAGACTGAAGATGCCAACATGTGTAAGAACAGCGCAGTATCATTTTTCGCAGCAACTGGAATAACAATGGGAGTGAAGCCACAGCCACAGCCCGTAGCAATGCGGAGCAGGAGGAGCAGCAAGAGGAGGAGATATGATGATCCCTAAACCCTAAACCCCTAAACCCCTAAACCCTATGCAGCTTACAGGGAGGAGCGTGGTTGGCTGATTTGTCTGTAGGCTCTTGAAGCAGCTCTGGTTGGCTGATTTGTCTGTAGGCTCTTGAAGCAGCTCTGGACAGCAGCAACGACAGCCGCGAAGTGCTGACCCTAGTCCCTAAGGGTCCATGTACCCAGTAATTAGGTGCTTGGGTTTTGGGTAATCGTAATTACAGTACAGGTTTGGGGGAGGTATATGATTATTGGGTACTTGGACCCTTAGAAAATGTAGCATGCTTGAGCTTTTTGGTTTGCACGTAGGCTGTAGTCTAAACTCCTTAAACGGATTTATATAGGGGTTTTAGTAGGGGACTATTATAGGGTTATGAAGGAGAATATGGGGGTTTCAGGCTATGGCTCACACAGGCTAGGGTCCCCATGAAGCCACCCTATACCCTAAACCCTAAACCCTAGCCATCAATGTGAGGAAGGTATTGACAAGCACCCGTCGGCTCCACATGTTTCTGGCGTGGCAGGTGCCGTTCTGTTGCACTCTTCGCACATAATAGGGTTTCCCCAATATACTAACTTAATTTAAGTTCCTTAATCCCTATATTCCCCGAGTTTCCATTTCATTTTCCATTTTCTTTTCCATTTGAGTCTCCATTATAGGGGGATAATATACCCTAAACCCTTTTGAAATCTGGGAGCCTGAGGCCGGAAACGACCCTCAGACAGCTTCCACGCCACTTGGCAGTCAGATTTTGCTCCCCCAAGTGATTGAATCTCCGAGCTGCAAAAGGCCGCAGGACCCAAGGCTTAGTAAAGTTTGTAACGCAAATCCGCTCCCAGTACCTCGTGACCATGATGGCGAGCTTGAAGTTGCGAGGGCCAGAGGGTCTGTATTTGACGCTCCTAACCTGGCGTGACCTTCAGTAACAAGCGGTCTACGACGACTCATGACTACTCCTGCTGCTGGGACCTCGCAACCCTTACTGTCTCCCTGCTAGACTCTGCTAGATCTTGCAACAAGGCAATGTCATGAATGCCACGAACCAGTGTTACTAACATAAATAACATAATGAAGTGATTGGCTGCTATTTCTTTGGGTTGTATAGTCGGGATTCCCACAACGCTTATTCTAGGGCATACTACAGGAAGTTATATACGTACATAGACATATACTTGTATATAAGATATAGAACCCCGTAGGATGTATTTTCAGTCTTAGCATTCGACATTACGCTGAAGCCAAGGAGCCGCTAATTATTTTTTGGCTACGCGTCTGAAGCGAGTTTAGTTGGGAGGGCTCCTCAAGCCCCAAATCCTAAATCCCAAACATTAAACCCTGAACCCTGAACCTCTTAAACCCTGAACCCTAAGTCATGTGCCTTAAATCCTGAACCTTAACCTTGTTCCTAGGCCGGACGCCGGCGTGGCCCCAACTGTCCGGCAAAAACATCCAGATCCGCCATCCCAAAGGCTCCGTAGCAAGGCGGGGTTTAGCTGGTTTGGGGATTCAGGGATTTAGGGTTCAGGGGTTTAAGGGTTCAGGGGTTTAAGGGTTCAGGGTTTAAGGGGTTCAGGGTTTAGGATTCAGGGCTCAGGGTTCAGGGTTTTGGGTTTTGGGTTTAGGTAGTTTTATACTAAGGATTAAGGTCTATTGGGGTCTACGTGGGTGTCCCATATTTTCGGGAACTACCTTTTCAGTTTATGGTATGCGCTCTGAGGTACAGCTAGTTGCTAGTTTAAGGTCTATGGGTTTAGGGTAGACGGTTTAAGGTGTACAAGGGTTCCTTATTGACATACTTTGGGTTATGGGCACATATATTGCGACTGGTATACTGCTAAAAAGGTTCCTAGACTTTCCAAATACCCGCAACATTAGCCTGTACACCTGTTATCCAGGGGTCAAAGGCTGTCATGTTTATAGGTAGTTGGGAGGTTTAGGTGGATCTTATTTTCCTAGTTAACCCTAAACCCTAAACCCTACATAGCAGACAGGAGCTTGGGCATGCTTTCGGGTCCCATCGCAACAAACTTTATTGGGCTCCAGTAGAGTGAAACTGAGAGCTAGATTCAAAAGAGACGTACCCTAGACTCCCTAAACCGCTGGTTGTTTTTGCGTGGGCTGCTGGGGGAGCGAGAAGGCACAGAATAGGTTCAGGATTGAACCCTGGGAAGTGAATAGCCCCAGAGGATCGAGAAGTTAGATCCCCTTTGAGGGTTGCTAGAATTATCCAATGGTAATATGGGGTACCAAGTTGGGGGCTCTGCTTTGGAGATCTTCCCCGGGGCCTGCGTACAGGCATTGCATGGAAGCATATTCCAAATTCCAGGTAGATGGGACGATCAAGCTTTTGTTTTGAGCCTTTTCGAAGGAGAAGCATTTCAGCAATACATAACCCTGGCTAATCGTGGAAAGGAAGGGAGGTTCATTACCTTTGAACGCTTTGCAGGACACTGTTGAGCAGGTGCTGGCGAAGGAGCTGCTGATGGGAAGGGTCCCAGGAAAGTGTGTCACAGTAATAATGCTAATAAGAATAATGATGATCACTGTGGTGGAATAATTCCTTCCCTTTGCATTCACTTGCCAGGCGCCCGATATTTGGGGGAGGCTAGCATTTGTTCTTTGCACTGGCGGGCAGTAGCTGCTTGCAACTTGGGTCATCACATCCCCCCACAACAAAACCCAACAGCTCCCTGATCACGAAATTCCCCCTTCACCGAGCAGCATGTGGGCGTGGCAATATTGGGTCGAAGAGATCAAGGTAGAGGGGATCATTCCCATGAATCGAAGCACCTCAAGTATCCTGTCCGAACCCCGAAACCTTAACCTTCAACGGCTAAGCCCTTTGTGAGGAGCCTACTTATCCTACTTGAAGTTTCATGAGTTGGTCATGCGTTCCCTAGGTCAGGATATTGCTGTTAATTATTCTTAACCACCCATAGAGCTTCAAATAAGACCGCATGCCACCGGCACAGTTCAGAAGCTACATGAGCCTGGACAATTCCCATTTTGCTTGGTTTATCTTCCTTGTACTTCTAGCAACATACCGCCCGACGTCCAACCAGTATTCCTCTCATTCACGTAATCATTGTAATAGTAGAAAGAAGACGACTAATAAGAAGAATTAAAGTAATAGCCGTTGCAGCAGAACAATAGTAAAAATCACAACGCTGCTGGCTTGCCACGAGGCTCCAGAAGAGACTGAGCCAAATGGCGTTGAAAGACCACCTGCCGTGCTCACCCTAGTTCCCGACACTCCTTGCAACATCTTGAAAGTATATTTGCCGCAAGGATTCTAGAATTAGAATATGGCCTGGGCCATATTATAATAAGGTCCCTATATACCCTATATTCCAGCTACTTAAAGTGGACTTTACCCAATAGTAGTATAGGGTACCATTTTGGGCGCTCTAGTTTCTGGACCCTCCCAGGGTCCTGGGTTTAGCTTGCAACACAGCATGGGCACAGGCCGCGATACGCCCACGCTGGATATTTGCTGCAGCTAGTGTCCCCACTTCATGCGAAAATGGAAGTTGGACCATCTGAGCCACAGTCTAAACTTCCTAAAGGGGGGTTACATACGGGATTATATAGAGGACGATTAGAGGGGTTGTTAAGGGGGATACTAGGACCTTAGGCTATAGCTCATATCTGGCTAAACCCTTTGGAGAGTACTTCCCCACAGGCGGGTTTAGGCTAAAGGGGTGTAGGGTTTAGGATTTAGGGTTCAGGCTGCTAGTGGTTGTGCTTTTGATGTACGTAGCTTTGACTGGGATCGTGAACAGAGCTTTTTGTGAAATACATGTATACACTCAAAATCGTGCTATTGTTATCTTGGCCCCTACACTTTAAACTTGTAGACCCTCGTACGAAAGCGCTGTAGGGTTTAGGGTTTGGGTAAACCCGTGCACAAACCCAGTTGACGTGTCATCCAACCTTGGACACTCGAGGCTGTAAGCAGCCCTCAAACACCTCCGGTGCAGCTCACGTCTCAGATTTTTGCCTAGCTTGAATTTACGCCTTAAAGCCAGTGATCCTTTCTTATACCCCTCAATATATGATAATCCTTATTGTGGGTGCCCCACAAAACGGGACCCCTAAATTTTAGAAGCCCCCAAATCTCTACTCCTTAAATGTTGCCTCCTTGTTGGGCTCGGGTGCAAAATATACAAGCTCTTGGAAGCCAGTAGTAAGATTATTACTATGACTCTGATCACTGTTCTTATTATTCGTATCATTATCATTACTGCTATAACTACATAGAGCGATGTACCCTCCTCCCTGGACCCTAAACCCTCAGAACATGAGCACATGGCGCACATAAAGGTGTACGTCTCTATATGGCTGGTCATCAAAATTATGGTCCCTTTTTGGGGTCCCTATTATAATACGGCCCCTAATATTTAGGGTACCCAAAAACGGACCATAATTTTGACAACCACCCATATATATATATACACACACCAACATACTAGCATTGGTGTGTGCATATACATATATACACCTATACACACGTGCGTAAATACTATTTGTGTGTATATATACATGCATGTATATATACATACACTCAGGTTTCTTTTTACAGATGAAGGCTGGGGGGGGGCCTTGCAGTGGAGTTTGACAGGCCCCTATGGAGTTCAGTCCCTCTCACAGGTAAGCCCGTCCCGTTGTAATAACTCTCACTGTAAGGGAGAATGACTTCAGGTCTCCGAAAACCGCTGGGGTTACGGGCCTTACGGTCCCCCGTAAACACTATGTTTCTTGTTCTGTAGACCAAGACCTCCCCCCCAAAGAAAAGAACAGCAGAACAGCTGTAAAAACACGAGATCCTCAACCGCAAGCCCTAGATCCCAAACCCTAAGCCCAAAATCAAGCTCCAAACTCTGAATCTCAAAGCAAAGCCCACAGCCTCCAAGCCCAACCCAGACCCTAAAAACTCTATATCTTAAATCCCAGCCCCGACCCTAAACCATGAGTCACCAATGCCAAAGCTCTCCAAACCTAGGCCACAAGGCATCCAATCCGCAGATGAGCCGCAAACACAGCAGCTGCTTGATCAGGCAGGTCTGGGTCAAGGGTCTGTGTGTGTTGGGTTTAGGGTCAAGTTGTCAAGGTTTAGGGTGTATAGGGCTTAAGGTTTGTGTGTTTAGGGCTTAGGGTTTGTGTGGTTAGGGTTTACGACTATGGGTTGAGGGTCAAGGGTTTGGGTGTTTAAGTTTTAGGGCCAAGGCTTTGGGGTTTGGGGTTTACGGTTTGGGTGTATAGGGGCTGTAGGGTCTAGGGTATGGGATATGGGCGTAGGTCTTGGGATGTAGCATTGTGGTTTGGCGGTGTTGTGTAGCATTGTGGTTTGGCGGTGTTAGGATTTAGGGCTTCGGGGGTCAGGGTTTCAGGCTTTGGCTTCAGGGTTTATGACTTCATGGTTTTGACGGCTTGGGCTTCAGAGTTTGGGGTTTAGGGTTTGGAGAAGGGTTTTGGGCTTTGGATAGAAGACGAGGAGATAATGAGGATAATACGTGCAGCGTACGTCCTTCCAGTCCCCATGTGCCAGACTTTTGTTTCTTCAGCCCAGCAACTACCGTGCATGAGAGCCTAGGTGCCGAGTATTAGTGGCCCTACAACCCCACTAAACCCGAAACCCTACTGTATGTTGCTGGGAGGGTCTTATTCAGTCTTCTTTGGCTCTTGAGTGGGGAGGTACCTAGAGAGGCATCGACTGTCCAAAGCGGAGCTATACATGGTTTACGGTTTAGGATATAGGGTTTAGGGTTTAGGATAGAGGGGTTCGGGTTTACGGTTAGCGCACATGATGTGGCAAGTAGGTACTGGGTACAGGAGGTCGGTTGGCGTCGCAGCGTAGGTCTTAGAGAAATGGTAGTTTCCCAAACCCAATATAGACCCCCAATATACTATAATCCTTATTTTTGGGACCCCCAAAAAGGTGACCCTAATTTTGGGAAACTCCCAAATAGGTTCAGCATGCTATGCATTGGGCAAGATTTTGTTTGTTTCTGTCGACTCACGGGTGCCGATCTGCAGATGAACAAGCCTAACCTCATCACAGTTAGGGGTTTCCCAAAGTTAGGGATAC
>CAJNIZ010010212.1:0-12445 GCA_905231905.1 Symbiodinium pilosum | reverse complement strand
CGTTTCATCTCCCATGTTCTTGTCCAGACGATTATTGGGATCATGTGCCTAAACCCGGGTATAAACATTATTTAGGCCCTAAACCCGAAACCCTAAAACCCTAACTCAACCTGGTCCGTGTGTCCAAGCCGTTCAGCCGTGGGACAAAGCATCCTCTCCAGGATGCTTGGCGCATCGCAAGTTCAGAGCTTCCTTACTGGGGCTTAGGGTTTAGGGTTTTAGGGTGTAGGGTGGGGGGTTCTTAGAAAATAAGGGAATAGATCCCTATGATACAGGGTTATATAGGGGTAATGGAAAAGAAAATGGAAACTACTATTTAGGGTTTAGGGCTTAGGGTTAGTAGGGAATAAAGGAATATAGTCCCTATGCCATCCCTATTTAGTATATTCCTTTATTTCCTACTAATCCCCAATAAGCTTCACCCACGCAAGCCCGGCCCTCGAACTTGCTCAGCACTTTGAACCAGCCGTCGTCTTTCTCGAACATCTTGCCTGAAAGGGTGTAGCAGCCCCTGACCATAGTCCCCTTAAGTAGTTAGTCTATGGGGTATATGGGGATCTTATTTGAATTTTATTAGATTTACCCAAAGCCATATTCTATCTACTTAAGGGACTATACACCACTGGTACCCTTCGAGGGCTTTGAAAGGACATAGAGTGCCCTGGGGGGGCGGTGAATGGTAGGGCGGCGGGAACTACTGAAGCTGGAGCAGTCAATATACAAGATTTAGGCTTAGGATGTTTAGGACTTAGGAAAAAGGTTGAGGACTCGATTTTGGATAATGCCAGGCCCTCCCACGCTTCAAGTCCTGCCCCCTTGCGGCTCTGACTGGCTCACTCCTAACAATCTTGCGTCACATGCATGTGTGTGCATCCGTGTTTGCTTCTTTTCCGGGAGAACATAAGTTGCTACTCCTAGTGAAACACAAGTAACTGAGGGGCAAAATGGAAAGACGTACCTGCAAAAACATACCGATGTTCCTAGCATGACCAATGGTATGCCACATGTTCCTCAACAAAGCCAAGGAGTATTGGGCAAGTTGCGGTTGCCCAGGATGTACATGCCATGCTTTGCCCGGGACAAGGCCACAATGAGGCGGTTTTCGATGGCGCAGAAGCCCAGCTTTCCCTTCGGGTTGCCTTGGATGGTCTGCAAGGCCTTCAATTGTGAATGCAAAATGGTTTTCATGGGCTTCTGGACTGTAACGGAAGTTACAAAATGGCTGCAGGAGCTGTCCAGCTGCTTCGAACCAGGGAGAGAATGACCACATCGTTCTCTTCACCCTGATAGTCGTCCACTGTGACGACACGGACTCCGGGGATCACGCGGACATTGGCAGCATCTTCACCTTTGCCTTTGCCCTGACAGACAAAGATTGCAACACCCGCCATCAAGAGCCAAGAGGTTTAACAACAGCTAGCCTGCAATCCACAAATGCGGAACATAATATTTCTACGCACTGCCCTGCCTCCCGTTTTTTCTCCTGTGTGTGTGTGTGTGTGTGTGTGCGCTTTCAGCATCTTTCAGCACCGGGTCATACTTCAATGTTCGCATCTGCGTATGTATCTCTACATCGCTTGGCAGGGCTGCCACGACGATAGACCAGCTGGCAAAACAATTAGGCTTAGGGTCTTGGAAGGGTTCAGGGTTTAGGGCGTGAGATCAATCAAAGTGAACCGTCGAAAGTATGTTGGCATGCTCCCTTCATAGGAATTCTACACCCCTAAACCCCTAAACCCTAAACCCCTAAAACCCTCATCCCTAAACCCACGCACCCCAAAGCCAAACACCTACAACCTGGAGCTTGACAAGTTCTGGGCCCGCCTTCCCCTTGCCATTCTTGCCTTTGCCTTTAGCATCCTCTGCCGCAAGGACCTCGCCATTCGCTAAGACCTTGAAGGATTTTGGTAGGGTCTAGGGTTTAGAGTTCAGGGTTTCGGGTGCATTGCTAAAATGATGATCACTCATTACTACTGTACCCAGTATCGCAAGATCTTCAATTCAAAAGACACTGCCAAAGGGACCATGAGGCAAGCACATGCCCAAATCTGCTCGCATGGATGATACATTAAGCGTTGCTTAACCAAAACTGGAGCCCCACCGTCAAGATTGGGGGCAATCTCCTAAACATGGCTTTTGTCCCTAATAAAGACCGCAGAATCCCCTTATGATTCGCCTGGAATCTCAAGCGTTCTCCTTGGAAGAAGCCCTAATGTCTGCATAGCTGAATGGCGTAAGAGTTGGCCAGTTCGCTCGGCAGCAGTTTCTTCATCTCGCCTTGGCGTCAGGCTTTTAGGTGAGTCAGTATTTCCCAAGAAAATTCATGGAGATGGGATTCTTGCTAGGGTACATATTATGGAGTATACTACGCGGCAGATGGGACAGTGACAACAGTTCTCGAATAAGGCGAATATTTCCGCGACCAGCGATTCCCCCAAATGGAGGTCTCTATAAGTTAGAGTCCCTTTTCCCAATAATGAGGATTCTAGCATTTGGGGGTCTATGCCGGGCTTCCCCTATCTACGGAAACGGCCATAGGTTTGAGGATCGTGCAGCTAAGCCACGCTTCTGCCCCAGGTAGGGGGTGAGGAGAGTGATGCGGCTCTTGTCGATGCCATTGAACACAAGGTGCTTGGCAAGCTGGGTAGCAAACTGTGCCTCAAAGGAGCTGTACTTGGATCCGCTCCTTGGAGAGCTTTCAGAGGTGAATGGGATAATGGAAAATAAAATGGAGACTACTATAATGGGTTATATATTGTATGTAATGGAACCTATTATAATAGAGTTATCCATTATTGCCTCCAAGCCTGCAACCGAAGCCTCCGAATAATTGAACCTGCACCAGCTTGTTCTACCCAGAGGTCGGCTTAATCCCGTTCCTGAAGATCACGTATACGTTCAGAGGTCAAGAGTTCATGGCACCTAACAGGCATGCGAATAGAGCCGAGAAGCTGCATGTTGCCCCAATTGTCCTCCTGAGAGGGCTTTCTGAGACAGTTTTCAAATTCCGGCTTCACAATTGGACTGCCTGGAATAAATGGGGGTGTCCCAGAATTAGGGACACCATTTTAGGGGCCCCTAGAATAAGGACTGTACCATTTTGGGGTCCCTTTTTTAGGAAACTACCAAATACCGCGATGAAAGTGATAGCGCAACACGGAGCGCAGCGGCAACAAGATGAAGTGCAGCTGCAAACGACTGCGACCATCACTTGTATGTATAGCAAGATTTACACAGCTTACTGGTTTTTAGTAAGGAATAAGGGAAGATAACCACTATATGATCCCTCTGTATTCCCATTCCCTGCCTACCGGCCAGTAAGTTACACAGACAAGTCTCCTCATGAGAGTGGCTGAGCCAGAAGAGGGACTGCCCAATGCCAGGAACTGGAGGGTAGTTGGCGACTCGAGGATGATCCTCAATCCTGGCAAAGGGTTTAGGCTTCAAGGTTTTGGGGGTTTAGGGTTTAGGGTTTAGGAAATTCTAGCTACGATAACTCATCAGAACTCTGCGACCTAAATGAAGCCATTTTCGGACTGATTGCGCTAATTGCGGTGAAAACCCTAGTTAGGGATGAGATGGGAAGAGACCCTAAACCTTAAACCCTAAATCGTTAGATCCCAAGGGCGCACAAAAGCAAGAATTCTGGAAAAGACTACTTAGTATGAATTCTTACCTGAAACGATAGGTTCTCCTAAACCTTAATCCCTAAACCCTGAACCCTACAACTCAAACCCTGAAACTTAGACTAAGCAGTTCAGGTAACTTGGCGGGTTGATGGCTTAAGGTTTAGAGCTCTTAGGGCTTACCGGCTTTTCAGCTTAGGGTTCAGGAGCTATGGAAGTCTTAAGGTTGAAAACTTCGAGGCTTGAGGAGCACAGGAAATCTGATTAAACTTCCATCTCATTATCACGTGTTGAAAACATGAAGCGTAGGAAGGACACCAAGATCGGATCCGCAATTTTTGGAATCCCCTTGTGGTCTTGATACCAAACCCTAAACCCTAAACCCTTGCTACACTGTGGCAGGCGCGACGGCAGATCTAAGTGGCAGACTTTTCATAGAAAGGCCGCACCAGATCTGAGATGTTCGGATGCATCCTGGGGCCACATTACCACTTGGCTTTCAGAAATGGGGTTTCCCAAAATTCGGGGTACCTTTCAAGGGGGGAATGTACTGGGTCATATAGGGTTTGTTTAGGGCTTCCCAAAGTTAGAGTCCTTTCTGGTGGTCCCAACAATAAGGATTACAATATCTTTGGTATCTCTTTGCTATATTGAGGCCCCCTGTTTAAAGAATTACCAAATCAAGGGAGTTCACTTGCGGCTCGAATTCCCACGGTCGGGCCGGGGTTAAAGGTTTAGGCGGGTTTAGGGTCTGGGGCCCCAAAGCAGCATAGCACGGCAGGTTTGTTCAAGTGCCGCGGGATCCAAAACACACCTGGGCCATCATCAAAGGTAGGAGCTCCAATATTCAGTATACCCTGAACCTTAAACTCCTAAACTCTAAACCCTCAGTATGTGGTGGTTTATGGTTTAGGGTTTTGGGCTTAGAGTTTATGGGGTTTAGGGATGTCCCTGCAGTTCAAAGTTTGCCTTTGTCTGGATGACCTGGACACACCCCACGTGCTTGGACCAAACAAAAACCAGCAATGCATTCATTCTGACTGCTTTTTGCAAAGCCCTAGCCCTTGCAATGCTAGAAGGCTGAGTGACACATGAAATTCAATTGGCCCCTTTGACAATATTATTTTTTCTTTCCCATGAAATATAGCCTAAACACCCGTTATCGCCTCTTTGAAAGGCCCCTGTATCCCCAGTGTCCTGAGCTGTGTGACCAACTTTGCCCGATCACAGCCAGAGACAACGAGTCGCTCGAACAGGGAAAGGTCAAAGGCATTCTTTTTGCACAAATCCTCGCATGACGAGCGTGTTTCGCAGCCAGACTACGTCTTGTGCTAGTTTTCAGACTTCCCTGGGCATGTTTGACCACCCATGGTGCCTACCCTGTAAGTTTCGCAGGCCGTTACCCGCCTACCAGGATTACCATGTGCAACACCAAGCAACGTAGGTGTTGACCTTGGGTCGCAGCTGCTGATGGTCTCCGATGAGAATGACCTTGCCCCACAACATAATTACTGACAAAAACATCGTAAGACACATAAAGCGAAGCATGGCAGAAGTAATGTCTGAATATCTAGCCAAGGAAATAGTATATTATGGCATATCATACTATCTTAGAATATACTAGGGTGTATTATGGAAAATTCCGGGAAACCATAGCATATTACTGTATATCATACTACACTGAGAAAAATCAATGGCAGTTGTATACCCAAAACCCTAAGCCCTGGCCCTAAAACACTAAACCCTAGCCTAAAAATCCCCGAGCTCAGGACCTGCTGCAGCTGCGGTGAGGATAGGCAAGCCATTAACCTTGGCGGTTGGGGCGAGGGCTTAGGGTTTAGGGTTGAGGGTTGAGGGTTCAGATTTAGGGTTTAGGGTTCAGGGTTTGGGGTTTGGGGTTTAGGGATTGGGGTGCAAGTCCTAGGGTATGGGCCCCAATGTGGGGCTTACGGGTCTGGATTTCATCCCCATAGGTTGGAAGCTTAGTAGTTCGGGACTGAAAGGGTTTTCTGAGTTGAATGTAGCACATATTCAAAAGAGCGGCTGGCACTCAAGCAATTCGCCAGCCTCCTCCACAAGCACCACCTCAGCTGCTGCAGCTCAGCCCTCATCATCATGCGGCTACAGGCAGAAGTTGCATTCTGGACGTCTAGAATGTTTTGAGGTGTTCCTTTTCTGGGAGGTTCTTCGTCTTCTAGATGGAGGCCACGCTTCATAGGTCACTCCGACCAAGTTTTCTGGAGGATCGGGCCTCACAAATCACTCAGGTGCACTGCTCGCCTCGGCTTGGCTGAGGCGTTTGCCGGGTTTAGGGTTCAGAGGTTCAGGGTTTAGAGGTTTAGGGTTTAGAGGTTCAGGGTTTAGGGGTTAGGGTTTAGAGTTTAGGACTGAGTCTCCGGCCCTCGACCGCATCCGCCTGGCAACACAAGTGGAGAAGGCTGTAGGGGTTTGAAAGCACTGCCAAGAATGTGGGGGTACATTGGACAGGGTATGGGTTACAGGGATAGAGTTTAGGTTGAGGAATGAACGAGATGTGTTAGAAGGACTGCTATGAGAAAAGGTATGGAGGCATTAGACCCAACCAAGCATGAGTGGGAAGAACAATCGCTGGATTACTGTTGCCTCTCACAGCTTCCCTTCTTCACCTCGCTGGCAAAGTCTAGGAGACTTTCAAAGCAACATGTAGGCAGAGATGAGCCACAGTCTGACCTCCAAGTAGCCCCCTCAATAACCTCTATAATACTCCCTATATGGGTGGTTGTCAAAATTAGAATCCCTTTTTGGTTACCCTAAATATTAGGTGCCGTATAAAGATAAGGACCCAAAAGGGGACCATAATTTTGACAACCACCCATTTAGCCCTCCTTTAAGGCCTGCCTTGTGCGGGGCGTTGGTTTACCTGAGCCTCGTCAAATCCCTCCCAAGAAGTCAAGGGGCCATGCTCTCATGCCTCTCATGCTAGAGGAGTTTGGCTCCAAAACAGATGCAATCTCGAATTCGGTTTGATCTTGGAGCCCTTTAGACAGCATCAATAGATGGAGCAAGGAGAATACTCAAACGGAAAGTACTTAAACAGCCCAAAGGCTAACCCAGTGAAAGCTGTACTCGCACCCTCACTACTCCCCAAATCCTAGATCCTGAACCTTTCCCCTAGATCCGACACCCTAAATCCAAAAACTTAAATGCTAAATCCTTAACCCTAAATCCCACAGCCCAAGTCCTAAACCATACATCCTAAATCCTGCTTCCCGCCTGAGGAGCTCGGCGTTGAGGGCCGCGAAGGCGGAGGTCATGCCAACCACGGCAGCCGACTCGCAAGCTTCAGAGGAGTAAGGGTCCCTTTTGACAGAGATATTGGGAGTATCTAAGGATTACATAGCGATAATTATAGGAACTATGTAAGTGCTATATAGGGGTATAAAGGGGTTGTAGGGGGTTTAGGGTTTTAGGGGCCCTCAGAGTTGAGGGGTTACTGTGTAGGGCTTTTGGGTGTAGGATGTTTGCTTGATAAGTAGTAAGGGATTACAATAGTACCGCCCCCCAAAGGTACCCCCCCTAGATTTAGAACCCTATTAGGCCTTATAAATTGTAAAGCCCTATATAGTCCTTACTAGCTCCTTAAACCCTGGGGGGGTACCTTTTGGGGGGGTACTATTGTAATCCCTTAAGTAGGGGGTCAGGGTTCCGAGTCGGGGGTTCGGATGCGCCCGGAAGATGGCTCCCAGCACCTGATGCTCTACATGTCACTAAATTTGGAAGAACAAGTACTATAAGTTGGGTCCTGCCCCCACCCAGTAACAGACTATAATAGTGGTAATATGAAGGCTGTTGCTGGGTGGGGGCAGGACCCAAACTACAAGTGCAATTTCCCGGTAAAACAGAGAAGAAATCGGCCTCGAGCCTCCAGAGCATGCTATCAAAACAAAAACACATCACCGAGGAGGCCTTTGACCTTGAAAACACATCTTACCAAGACAGACAACACACCAGAAGAGCTTACAGTACCCACTTAAACCTGAACTGTGTCCACTTGGCAAGGCATGTGCTGAGGAAGCGCTGGCCACCTTGATCCTTGCAAACTGCAGAGGGGCAACATCCTGCTAGCTAGCCTTCAATTCAGTCCCTCTGGGCTTTCGCTGGAGGCAGTTGTCCTACGATCACCCCCAAACAGCATTAGACAAAAGTGACTTGGGCTTGAAAATGTCCGAATGTAGCGTTCGTTGACATCCGGGTTCAAGTTTCAAGAAAGACGCGCCTGGCAAGCATTGAACTGGGCAGACTGCTTGTACTGGCTGAGTTTGTCGGCAACCTTCCGGGCCTGTGATACTAACCCGACTGTGTTCGCAAAGTTACAAGCTATAGCCAAAGAAGTACAAATCCCGTACCCATGGTTACAGGCTGCAGGCTTCCTAGATTGAGATTCGGTGCCATGTGCGCCACTTTCAAACGCATGCCAGGTGGCACAAGCAATGGGGTCCTGCCCTAAGCGCATAGTACAGGTATGTTATGCATGAAAGTAATGCCGCTGATAAGATCCTCTTTCCTCTGATTCTGCCCTTCATCCACTTGAGCTCAGAGTTGAGTGGAAAATCAATCGATTGAATCTCACCCGCCAAGGCATAGCAATCAACGCCGTCGCATGCTACTATGCAAAGCAAGTCACCAAAAAAAGACAGATGCACGAAGGCCAGATGCCGCATGAAATTTGTGCGTAACACATTGTCCATGCGAAATGCACTAGAAACCCATTCCTTAAACCAACAAGCTTGGACGACAGGTTCCCGTAGCAATTTTGTCATTGTTCACATGTTCCGTGCATCCAAGCTTCCACCCACAAAAACGCATCAAACATTTAGCTCTCCTCGTCCTGTGGAGCAAATCATATAACGTAGGCCTTACATGCAACCCAACCCGTGGTGACTAAATACCACACACCCTTGCGTCCCTATCAAGAACTGAAGACGCCCTATGAAGCTCGCCACCAAACTTCCCGGCCAGCCTCAGCAAACGCCTCTCGGAACGTGGGGCCGGCAAGCCCAGCCGCACGATCCACCAGAGCCTTTTCAGGGAATAGTGTACGTATTAAAAGTAGGGGCACCTTTTTGGGGATCCCTATAGCAAAAATTATAGTATTTGAGGGTCTATATTTGGGGTCCCCTTAATTTGGGAAATTAAAACATGTTTGAGTAAAACAACAACAATGCTGAGGGGAACAAAAGGCAGCAAGCAGAGCAGCAACGCCAACAAGGTCATACCCTAAGCCCTAAACCCTAAAACCCTAAAACCCTTAAACCCTAAACCCCTGATCGTGTCTGCGGCATTAGAGCGTGGTCTCTTACTATCTTATATAGCAGTTTCCATTTTCTTTTCCATTATCCCTATATCCCCAATATAACCCCAATATAACCCCAATATACTATAGTAGTTTCCATTTCCTTTTCCATTATCCCTATGTAACAAAAAAGCCTAGTCCAAAGGACTTGTATATTCATCCCAAGCCTTCGGCAAGCAAGCAAGCAACAGATGACAGTTAAAGGGTTTAGGGTTTAGGGTTTTGGGTTTTGGGTTTCCCAGAATTTGGGGGTACCATTGGGGTAATGTTAGGGTTATATTGGGGTTATATTGGGATAAGGGACAATAATATGGAAACTGCTACTTAGGCTGCATAGTGGTTTCTATTTTCTTTTCCATTATCCCAATATTACCACTGTATTATACCCCATATATAGCCCCAACAAATACCCTATAATCCCCATGTAACCCAGGTCTATTGAGGGTTTAGGGTTATATCAGCTCGCAGGGTAACCATTAGCCTGCATCAGCTGGTGGCGCTGGTCGGGGGGAGAAGTCCAAGAGGTCCTTGCCAAGAAGCTGCTCGAAGGACGGCCAACTGCTTCGGGTGGCAATATAGAAGGCTTAGGTTTAACTATCTCGAAAATGTAGAACCACATGGAGAAGCAACTATTCTTGGGAGGTATAGGAAGTGAAATGAAGGATGTCGTTTTTTCTGGTACCCTAGACCCTAAACCCTGAACCCCAAAACCTCTACAACCCCTGCTCGAGATCTGTCTTGAAGGAAGGTGCAAGTCTCTCGACGCCCAAACCCCACACTTCTAGTTCATCAACGCCTCAGTGTCCCTACGTCCATTTCTGGCTTGCTGTTAAGGAACATAGTTTAAGGTACTTTTGGGGGGAAAGCATATTAATTACCGTATATACCCGTTATAGTAAGCTAATTTCAGTTCCCTAACAGCAACCCTGGTTTTCGGGTCCTTGCCCGCAAGCTGGAGAAGTCGACCTCACGCACACTTCACCATTCGGCATACCCACCTGCTGCCGACACCCAAGATACACAGGCCATTCTGCGCTTTTGAATGCCCGGCCATAGAATAGTATGGGCTACAAACATGGGACCCAAATTTGGAAACTGCCTACATGCGGCTGAAAGAAAGAAAAGAAAGAGTCAGAGGGAGGGAGGGAGAGAGGGGAGGGCAGAAGAGGGAGGGGAGGGAGGGGAGGGAGCAAGAGAGAGAGAGACCACCAAGCAATAGATGCCACTGCCCTTTCTTCAACACCACGCCGTCTCCAGCAGGTGCGTTTCTATCAAATGTTCCAAGCTGGCAGGAATCCCGAAACAGTCTAGATTACGTGACAAAGCCACCTTGAAACTTGAATTTTGAAAAAAGTTCAAAGCAATCAAGAAACTCAACATTAAAGGCTCAAATCCAAAGAGCCGCAAGCGGGAGCC
This sequence comes from Symbiodinium pilosum, assembly GCA_905231905.1. Lineage (NCBI taxonomy): Eukaryota > Dinophyceae > Suessiales > Symbiodiniaceae > Symbiodinium > Symbiodinium pilosum. Next base: position 2,071 of record CAJNIZ010010212.1, on the reverse strand, counting down.
TTTGCTGACAAGGTGCATCTTCACCCAAGATGGAGCATAGACCTTTACGCACTTCGGTGCGGATGGTCTTTATGTAGGCATGGCCTCGGCAGTTTTGAAGGAGTTGTTAATGGAAAACCAAATGACAAAGAACATGGCACATGAAATAGAAACCCTGGGTCCCTTTTAAAGGGGTTGTAGGGATGTATAGGGGTTGTATGGGGATTCGGGTTTGGGGTTTAGGGATTTTGGGCTCGGGAATAATGGAAAACCAAATGGTCAACCAGATGGAACATTAAATGGATACTATAGTTAGGGTTTAGGGTTTGGTAAGGGTTTCTGCTGTCCCCCTATACTACAACCCCGCGAGGTTCCCCTTAATCAAGGTTATTGAGGTGTAGTCTTACGACTAATTGGTAGACAGGGACAGTGTAGGGGGGAGTAGTAGCAGAACCCATAGGTCATTCACGGCACGGAGGAGTTTACGGTTCGGCGATCTGAGGTTGATAAGGGCTGAGGGTTGTTTAGCAGCCGGTTGTACTCAAAGAAAACATCCATGTAATCTCCTCAAGTAACTTTCTGTAAGCCCTCCATGAAAGGATCCAACATATCGGGGAAACCCCTTTCTGACTAGCTAAAATCAAATCCTAAAATCTAAATGCTACACATTTTATCCTAAACCCTAAATCCTACATGCCCTAAACCCTAAACCCTAAACCCCAATATATCACTGACATCGGGGAAGTCGCGGGCTTCCTCCTTGGCCATCTCCCAGTCTGTCCGTATCTGGATGGACTGGGCCTGCGAGTTTGGGGTTTAGGGCTTAGGGCTTAGGCCTCAAGGGTTTGGGGGTTTACGGCTTAGGGCTTCGAGCTTTAGGCCTAAAGCTTTGGGCTTAGAACTTTGGGCTTAGGGATTGGTAGTTTAGGGTGCGAACTTCACGAGGGCTACGGGCAGCACTTTTCTTGTAGCAGGTTGGCCAAAGGAGTAAAAACGTTTCTTTGTCCACCTACCGGAGGCCTGAAAATCTTGCGGCTTCCTTGATTTATCTCCAAAAAAAACCTCAGCGAACCACGTATGGTCCCTTTAAAACCGTCTTTTTTAGACGGAAAAGGCCAACACCAGGCCTCCAACTGTCTGAGCTGCCGCTCAAGTGGTTGCCGCCGCGGAAGTATCTCCCGGCGTCGCCTCTCTGAGTTCCACTTCCTCGCGGAAGCCTTCTTGCACGGACTGTTTGGTGAATGCGGGCTGGCACTCTTTGTGTAAAGGGTAGATTCCTGAAATAGGGGGACCCAAGTATAGAGGTTCTCCTATAATATCAGGTATGCGCAGAATAAAACATGCAGAGCATAATAACAATAATAGTAGCAATAATAACGGTAACAACAACAACAACAACAACAACAACAACAACAACAGTAAACAATGCAGGGATTTGTTCTTCCCTTGCTGCTAACTTAACGACCACGGTTTAAGGGTTTAGGGCTTACTCATGAGCAGCCATAAGCTTCCACGAACCTTAACTCCAAAGATCTCCAAAGTATGCGTGTGTGCGAGCGCTAGGTACCCCAAAGGAGACATTCCTGGAATGATGACCTCAAAATAGGAGCCAGGCTCTCCTTCTGATGCGGAGTGCACCCATCTTGCCACACTTTTAACCAGAAACCTTGCCCCGATGAGTCACGACTAGAAATGACTAGTAGTAGTACTGCTGCTGCTGCTGCTGCTGCTGCTGCTACTGCTGCTACTACTACTACTACTACTACTCCTACTACGACTACTACTACAACTACTACTACTACTACTGCTACTACTACTGCTGCTGCTACTATTACTACTATTACTACTACTACTACTACTACTACTACTCCTACTACGACTACTACTACTACTACTGCTACTACTACTACTGCTGCTACTACTACTACTACTACGACGATGGCGGCGGCGGCGGCGGCGGCGACGACGACGGCGGCGGCGACGACGACGACGACGACGACGACGACGACGAGGACGAGGATGAGGATGAGGACGAGGACGAGGACGAGGACGAGGACGAGGACGAGGACGACGACGACGACGACGACGATGA
>CAJNIZ010010211.1:0-11017 GCA_905231905.1 Symbiodinium pilosum | reverse complement strand
AGTTTAGATTATGGCTCATTTGGGTCTGGGGTTTAACTGTTTGGGGTTTAGGGTTTTAGGAAAAGGGTTGAAGTTTCAGGGTGTCAGGTGTAAGGCTTCAAAAATTTCAGGACACGGTTTAGGGTTTAGGGTTTGAGCCACACGTTTTAGGGTTTAGGGTTTAGGGTTTAAAAGGGTTCTAGTTTAGTTTCCTGAAAAGACAGGAAATATTCAATGTCCATGGCTTTTACTATTGTCTGGTACTGGTACCGTCTCCCCTGATCTTGGATATAGTAGGCAGCTTTCCATGTCCCAGAAAAAGATGACAATTTCTTCGTACAGCCGGCTCCAAAGGCATTTTGAGTTTAGTACGTCAAGTAAACCGAATGGAGGAAAGTGTCGAGATATTCCCTGCGTCCCATAGTACATGTATTTCAGGATTTCACAAGCCTGCAAATCCGGCGCGGTCAGGGCTACTTGGAGGGTCAGGGGACTTAGTAAGTAGGTTAATAACCCCTATAACCCATATAGTAACTCCATTTATCCGCCTTCTTAGACCACTTACTAAATCCCCCTGACCCTCCAAGTAGGGTTTAGGGCCCTGCAAGTTGAAAGTTCCAAGATCTCCTTTGTGGATGGTAGCTCAAGGTCAAAGCTTCCTTGGTTCAATGATCTCTGGACTAACCCTAAACCCTAAATACTAAACCTCAATCCCTAAATCCCAAAGCGTATACCCCTAAACCCTAAACCCTTAAATCCTAAGCCCTATATCATCTCGAGATGCTCACTCCCTGTGTTGATATACCTCGAGGCTCAGGGAACGTATAGGAACTCGCGGCAGTTGGGTTCCTACTTTGAGGGACCCTGGAGTTAGGTAATATACTATTTCCCTGCAATAAGCCCAGTAAAGCCTTATTGTAACCCTTTATAAGTAGGTTAGCTAACCCATTAGCAACCCAAATGACAACGTACCAGCCTAGAGTTCACGAATTAGTTTTCTTCATGCGTATACACCCAAGACGAACAGGGTCATCATGCAAATATATCCGGTGAATCTAGTTTAGGGGTTAGGGTATAGGGTTTAGGGTATAGGGTTTGGGGTTTAGTACGTCTCATAAACCTCCCTACGCCTTCAACCCTAGCCCCTGATCCCCTTCCCCACTCAATGGGGAGACTATGAGGACCATAAAAGTCCATGATATACATTCAAACATCTAGACTATATATATATATATAGGGTATACATCGTATAATCGTAGTGGGTGTGGTATATGAACCTTACACCCTACAAATGTATGATACATATGTATATGGACGTGGGTTTCTAAGAAGATGCTGCGACCTGCTCAGTGCAGGCTCTTAGAGGGACCATAAAGGAGGGTTAGTACTGTAGCGCCCAAGGTTAGTATGCAGTACCTATAAGGTTTGTTGTGTAGTAGCTAAACCCCAAAAGTCTGTAGAATACTGTCCTCTCTGACTATTTCTAGGGCTTCTGGACCATTAGTTCAAGGCAAATTCGGCTCTAGTATACTTATGCGTTTCAAGTGCCCAGCTTTAACCAATCATAGGGAGCCAAGTAGTTTCTAAGCTTGTGGCCCTAATGCCCCATCACTTTGAAGTGCAATAAGGCCAGGACCCATGCACCTTGAAAGGTTTGGCCTTGGGGCGTGAGCATGAGGCCTCCCCTGAACCCTAAACTCAAAAGGTGCTCCTGGCCGATTCGGTGGGGCAGCGGGCTTGAGCTACTCAGCTACCATATGCATGGGGTAGGATTTCGGGTCAAGGATGCAGGGCCAAATGTGGAGTGTACATATGGCCCGTGTAGGTTTAGGATTTATTGGGCTCCAAATCATTAGGGTTGCACCGCGAAGGTCCTAGTCCCCAAAGGGTTTGGTTTCGAGGGGGTAGTTACCCCCTGACAGAAAAATCTCCCGTGGCGATAAGACCTTCCCTACGTGAGTATACTGCGTGTGCTCCCGTTTGCTCATTTTCAGTTAAGACATGGCGGTCAAGTGGCAATGGGGACAAGGGGCTTACACGCAAACCTCGTGAGGATATGATTTGTTGCCTGAGGTTGCAAAGCTCTTGCCAGACTTGATTTACAGGTTGGCTCAGTTTTGACGGGCTCGCTTGCATGCTAGTGCTTGCAGCCTCCTTTGTGTTTCCAGCTTTATTGACTGCCTACTCTCCTGTCAATGCCACTTCTGCTGCTGATCCTGCTCTTCTGCCAGCCCGTCCTGCGTTCCTCTTCAAGTAGCACTATGGCACTGAATTCTACCTGCAGCGTCGTTTGTTTCACTGCGTCCTCCGTATCACAGCCTTGGTTGCTTGCCTAGTCCCTCCAGGTTCGGCCACACGTTTTGCTGTGGCACCACAGCATACATAACCTGGCACAGCCTCCAAACCTCAAACTCGGTAGAAGCCCGCTTTGATCCTGCCTTGAACAAGCGTTCGCAGGCCTCACGTAGCTTATCGGGGACCAAGGTGAGTGCACGACGTGCCAAGCTGGTTATTTTGCGGTGCGCTCGCTTGGTTTTGCCTTAGGGATTCAGCTTCGGGAAGGTGACGCTGTCATGTCCAATCTAGAGTTGCTGGGGGGTGTTCAGTTCATAGTGTGTTCGGAGTTTGTTCGGTGTAGTGCTTGTGCGGGGTCGATGTTATTTAGGCATAGATATATATATATATGCTCGCGGCACCCCACATAAGAACTCGTCTGAAGGCATGATAGCGCCCTCTCCCTATTAGCATCTGCACAGGAGCAGCGAAGATTTCTTGTTACGGTGAGGCGAGTTAAAAGCGAGGTCCCAGCAGTAGGTTGACTAGGCTAGGACCTTTTCTGGTTGGAGAGTGTGACCTTGAATCTCAGCAATGACCTGGCCCCTTCATACTCATTGAGGGGACCCCTATGACCCCCCTAAATCCTAAACTGAAGGGGGCCCCTATGACCCGAGCCGCTTTCCATTTATTTTTTATTCCCCAAGTGTGCCGATGCTAAACGCTTTTGGGTTTAGGGTTTAGGGTTGGGCCACTCTTTTCAACCACCTCCACCTACGATACACAGGGCTTTCCATAGATGGGGGCCCTGATACAAACCCCGGTACGCCATGATCCTTATTGTGTATCCAGGGCGGTGCCACCTAGTTGCAGAAGTATATCAAAGGTAAATCTCCTAGTCCTTTTGCTTGGGCGTATAACACAGCTGACGCTGATAGCCCAAGTTATAACCAAGGGGCCCGTGCAGAGTCCCAAAACCCTAAACCCTGAAAGGCATCTTCCTAAGTGGAACCTTAGGGATACATGAGCGCCGTCTCCCTCTGTAAACAAAGTTGTCGAACTATGTATACATAGATAACACCTCCCTGCATTAAATATTCTGTATACATGTATATGTATATACATACACATACATGTTGAACATATTCTAGTATGCCGCAATGCGCACATTTGATAGTACGGGATAGAGGGTTTCCATATAGTAGCGGGCGAGGCTTATCAGGAGCTGCAGTGGGTGTCTCCAAAACTCCCACATGGGTGGTGCGAAGGCAGGTTTAGGGTTTAGGGTTCAGGATGTAGGTGGTTACAGTTTGTCCCGGCCCAAGCCCCTATAGCCCATGAGATCCCACAGGGTAGGTGCTGTGAAGTTAGTGCTTCCGTTGGGTTGTCACTTCTTCGAATATAGATACAGGCAATACAAGCTCTACGTCAATATCAATATCCTAGCTTACGAAGCGCCACCCGCTTCTTGGCCTCTGCTATTCGCAAGGTGAAAGCCCCGCATCTTTATCCCCAAATACCCGCTCCCAGTCGCAGGACAGTGCCCGCCGAACTGAGTGCCTCCCCTGTGGTTCGGGAACCTTCTCCGCTTCTGGACATGGGCCAGCATAGAAACAGCTGAAGTCGAAAGAAGGGAATTATGGGACATGTGCAGAAGTAGCAGTTGCCAAGAAGAAGCACTGGAGTGTAGCAATCGCAGTATCAGAGTTGCATCTAGATGTCCAACATCTAAACTCTGACTTCGGTGGTTTGGCTTTGGTTAAAGGTTAGGCTTCAGTTTTTCAGACGCCTCCATGCACTGCCTAGAACATATCTCCTACATGCTCCTTTCAAATCCCCACAGAGGTTTTGTTCCTGACCTAAACGCCGAAGTGGGTAAAGTCATAGCCCAAAATCCCTTAAGAGCGGCAAAAAGGACATTGCTCCACATACTTTGGGGTTTGGAGAACCCTTTCCTCGTCTTTTCTTGCAGGAGCCTCCGGCTGTTCCGATTGCCAGCCTGGCGAGATTTCGGCCTCAGACGCAAGCAGTAGCTGCCGCACAGCTGCTTCATCCCTCGATCCCCGATTTCGCGGTCTAAGGTTCTAGGATTCGGGGCTTCGGGCTTAATGCTGGGCGATTGGATTTGCGCGTGCAGTGTTCAAGGCTTAGGGTATGAGCAATATGGGCAATCAACTCCGTACAGCATAGTCTTGAACCCAATTTGTGCGTTGAAGTTTCGCGTTTGCCTTGCAACACCATATGATATTTCACTGTTTGGTTTGGCGGCGTGTTTTGTGTGGATAGTCACAGCACGAAATTGAGTTCCCCACAAATTCTGGAGGCGTTTTGGGACCTTTCTCGAAATTGCCCAGCTTGCACCCCAGCTTGTACCTACCCTCTTCTAAACAAATGAACCTAAACCCTATACCCCTAAGCTCTAAAACCTAAACGCGTACAGAACCACCATGCACCCCGTACGGCGAACCGTGACTTCAGAAACATATAGATCGAAAGAAGAGTCAACTAGTAGGCGTGCGTATATACTATACTCATTCATTTGCATACACATACATAATGTATATACACTATTAGAAGGCTCATGATTCCTTCCATGGATCCAATCTGAGGCGTTTCTTGCGCAAAGGGCCGCTTGGATGGAGATGTCAGGGTTCCGTTAAACGATTCCTGTCATTGGAGTCCTTGCAAGGGACCCTTGGAGTCCGCTTCTGCAAATCACTGGTATTTGCTTACGGCACCCTCATTTCGGGAAGTTCCCCTGTCAGGAATTCAATCTCAAAATGTTGGACGCGGGTTCTTGAGGTCTGCAGGAGGGCAGTGTATCATTGTTGAGGGTTGGTTGCCCCAGCTGCTGTTGCTAGTGTTCCTGCCTTCAATTCCTTTTTGAGCATCCGCAAGCCATTTTGGAGCACCCCTAATGGGCGTCCGTGCATGTCAGAGTAGCTGTTAATGAGATGGCTTGACGAGATTGCTCGCGGACGCGCGCTTTTGGAGCTTCATATTCGCATTTTTTCGCATATAGACTGGCTTCACTTTTAGTGTCTTCCAGCTTACCATGGAGCAGCACCTCTACTTCCGGCTGGGAAGTGCACTGCACTTGGGCCTCATGGTGTTGGACATTTTGAACTTGTAGCTGCATCCTGTGGGACCCGACCACTTAGCCCGAGCAGTAGAAGCAAAGGTTGGGTGCTGTAGACTCCAAGCATCACAACGAGAAGGGTGGAAGAAGTGCTTGTCACGTAGATTGCAGCCCTCAAAAGAGATAGACCCTCCACAAATATTCTGGGTTCCCTCATACTGCCCTTCTATAGGTCCTTCTTGTGTAACTCTTACGTAACACTTACACTTCCCACGTGAGTAATTCTCCTACTCCCTAAAGCCGAAGCGCGTACCTCCCCACTTTGCGAACTCACCTCCTTTCCTTGGAGCCTGACTGTCCATGAAGCCCCCCAGCCCCAAAATGAGAAATGCTCCTCCGATACATACAGTGCACTGTGCCATACTGAATTTCTGTTTAACATGAAAATGGTGGTTCATTATTAGGCAAACCCTAAACGTTTCACCCTCAACCCTTATCAGGGGCAGCTGTGATCCAAGGCTACTTTGCTGAAGCTGCGCGGTCCACAGCATGCAGCGCATGTCCTCAGGGATCCTACGGACTAGTCACAGGCGAATTAGGGTTAAGGGGTTAGGGTTTAGGGTGTAGGAGGTGTATGTGTGTGTCCACTTGTGGCGCAGCAGCCAGGGCGTTCTCTAGAGTCCCTTCCCCAAAAAAGGAGTAGGAGATTGGGGAGCATGCGCGCTCTCTTGTTTGAATGGTTCTTTGTTTTGGTAGTGTGGGATTCGCTTTTTTTGTGGGGCTGTGGGGTTCAAGGTGTCTGGGCCTTTGCGGGGTTTAAACTGTAGAGGTTTGTGTGGACTGTTGAAGGCACAAGGTTGGGGGTCTCATGAGGGGTAGGACCCGGAGCTTGAAAAGATGACGGTGCTTCTTAGTCCGTCAGAATATGGAAGGCAAACTCGCGTTTTGGAGGTTTCACGTATTGGCGTTTTTTGACGGTTCATCATGTGCGTTAAGTCAAGACATGTGGTGCCTATCGGTTCAAGGTTCGGGGGTTTAGGTTCGGGTGGAGGGCTCAGGGATAACCACAGTGATGCCCATCATGTTCTTCATGAGTTTGCGCAAGATAGGTTTACCACTGCTTTCAGATACCTGAAAGCCCCTTTCGCCCTTTTCATTATGGGATCTCCTTATTAAAGCTGAACTTTTTACCCAAAAGGGTACCCTTATCATTAAGGGGTTGCTGGGCCAAGGAGACCTAACAGCATTTTGAAGACAGAACATTCTGACACCCGGTATCCAGCCACTTGGGAAAGCCCGGACACCCCATACTCCGTCCTTACCATTATACTATACTCTACTATACCCCACTATACTATACTATGCTATACTAGACTCTACTATACTGTACTCTCCTTGGCTCTGCTTGCTTCACACGATCTGATACTTGGGGTCTCAAAATTCATGGCATCTTCATCATGCTAGCACCCGCCCTACTGCGGGCGTGAGACAAGCGTCACTCTCGCATTCCCACATATCCCGGTCATATCCCTATGATTGCTGGGCTAAGCTGCAAAGGAATGGAGCAGTATATACCACTCCTCAGGAGATGTTTCACAACGAGCGGCTGAACAATTCATCACATGGGCGCCGCCCAAACGCTGATTGCACCGTAACGCTCGTTGCTAATCACTGTGCAAGTCGGCCTATCCCGATGAAACCCAAAAATGCTCCATAGGGCCACATGTTTTACCATAGACTTAAAACCCTATACCAACAGTTCTCTGTAAGATTCCATGGTTTGGCACTGGGCTACTTAAAGCCAATATTGTTTTTTGACATACGAGCAATCGCTGCTGGCCGCTGCTGGTTGATGAATGCTGTTTGCTCTCTGTGGGGTGACAATTGGACAGCGACTGCCACAGACGGAACTACTCGGATTCGTGCGCGTGTGCTATACTACCCGTGTGCTATACTACCCGGTGCGGGTGTGCTATGCTACCCGAGGCTTTCTCTGCCGTGGTGCTTAAGAGGTTCCGAGATGTTATCTTCGTGCCCCAAATGCAATGCTAACACTATGGCTATGGGGCTTCAAGGTTCCGGGTTGCGAGGGTTTAGGTCCGTGCGCGGCATGCAGCCGGCTCCTGCCGGACATCCTCGGGATTGGGCTGCGAGCACGCTTCAGTGTGGAGTGTCCGATTCTTGGCCACGGTCATGTGCACGTGCTTGTCACGGTTCTCTTGAAGTTGTCTCGAAGAGCTCCTAGAGCGCTCTTGAGCAACTTCGTGCTCTTGCACTGTTTTGGGGCTACGCCGGCAAAATTGCAAAGTTGCGTAAAGTTCGGTCGTTGACGGGATGAGTGCCGCTGAATGGCGACGTCCTAGTAGCTCAAAGTGCGCTAGTTGGCGTCATGGTGGACTAGCAAGGAGCTCGATCCACAGGCTCACTGCTGGCAATGCCGGGTTGGGAAGGGGAGCTGGCTGACTTAGTTGCAGTGGGCATTGCGAGGCTGGGCAGGTTTGATTCTGCTTGGTATTGACGAAATCCCTAAACCCACAAGGTTCCTGAAAATATTTTTTAGTTTCTGTTACCTAGAATCTTAATATTTAGCTGAAATTATAGTTTCTACTNNGTTCCAAATCCCTTAGAGAAACCTCAACCTTAGTCTTGCTTTGTGCTTCGGTATTAGTGGGGCAATGAAGCCCAAAGCCCAGCCGCAGGGGCCTCTGCCTGTCTGCAATGCGCCCCTGGACGCTTCAACGCCTTGACCGCCCAACTGGGCTGCAATGGATGTGCGCCAGGCCAGGGGTCTAAGGTGTTGAGGAAGTTTCTATAACATGGTATATTATGTTTTAGTATCATATAGTATAATGTAGTATGATATGTTATAATAGTACAATTTAGTATAACATAGTGTGCGTCTCAAATTTCAGAGTTCCGGATCTGGAGTTGTGTGCTCTTGGGTTCGCGACTTAGGCTTGAGCATGAGGGGTGTCCAGACCAAGATGTTCAGGGCATATGAGCCATAGTCTAAACTCCCCAAAGGGGGTTACATAGGGATTGTTTAGGGGACTACGTCTAGGGCTTATTCAGGAGGATACTAGGAGATTAGACTATAGAGCACATTGCCATGAGAGTAGAGAGTTAGGGTTCCAGCGTTTATGGATAGTTTTCATTCTTTATGAACTGCTGGTCTTCACATAGTGCTGCTGATTGTTGTTGTTGGTATGCTCTGGCTCTTCTTTCCATGATAGCTTGAAAGTCTTAAACTATATCATGTAATTTTCAATAATTCGTAGGGAGAAGAAAGGATTGGATCCTCGTGGTATTAACCAAATTAGAATCCCCAGCAACCGCCCCTATACACACCCCTTAATTTGCTACCAAGATTCCAATTGGAAAGATTTTTTGCTAAGATCCAGGACCCGTGTAGTCATTCTAAATCACCTTCCTCTAACATTCTACGCTGCCCCTTTATAACAACTGTTCGCATCATGGGGAATAGGCTCGGTGAGATTTGTCAGCAGTGGAGGTGGCTCAGTAGCGAGGACTCTGTTATTGTCACTGCTGCGCACTAAACCCCTGAAAGTTATACCCTGGGGCACTAAGAAGCAAAAAAACGTACCACGTGGGCTCTCATTAACGTCTATACTTATTCCTTATAGTGTGCTATTTTGGGGTTGAATATTCATGGTATACTCTAAGCCCCAAACCTGTATGATGGTCAGGGTGAATGGGGCTTGGGTTTCCAGTCGCAAATAATCTCCTTGTTGTGGCCACATTTTGGCAGGAAGGTGTGTGTAGGCTTCCACCACCTTGGTTCGCCATGGGGACTATGCGGATCGCATGTTTCAGGTTCAGGCAGGGTGTAGGATTTGGGGGCACCTGCCTGTTTGGTGGCTGTGATGGCTCCTGCAACTGCGAGGAGCAGGAGGGGAAACCCCGGTAATACGACGCACTGTAGCATGGCCCTTGAATTTATGCTATGGTCTTCAGGAAGTCAGGCTATCAGTTGCATCCTCAAGATCGTTTCCGACAGTCTTTTTGAACTCCATTTCCATGCTCTAGCCACGGTGCAGCATGTGAAGTTTCCCAACAGCATCTCACAACCAGAAAAATTTAATTAGTCCCTACGCGAAACCCAGGTGATCCGGCAAACCTTAAACCGTGAATCTCGAGATCAATCTGGAGGAATTCACGCATGCCAACCATAAGCCCCAAATCCCAAAACCTAAACATTAAACACCAATGCCCCCAATCCCTGAACCCTAAGCGTGAAACCCGCAGAGCCTCTTCTGCTCAGATGCAAGCCAGGCGACTTCGCAAACGCCTCTGGCATGAGTCAATGTAGCGTGCCTTGCTTGCAGGCCCTGAAACCTTACGTTGCGACCCAGAATACCACCCCAAACAAAAAGAGCCAGTGGAGGCGAGATTAATGTCACGGGCGCGAGAAGTTGTTCCAGTTTTACATATTAACCACAAGGTTCCTGAAAATAGTTTTTAGTTTCTGTCACCTAGAATCCTAATATTTAGCTGAAATTAACATTTCTACTGGGGTTCCAAATCCCTTAGAGATTAAAGTTTGGGTGTTTATAGGGCTTGGGTTTTAGGATTGAGGCATGCTTCTCTTACCTTTTTTGATATGCACACTTCAAATAAAGCAGGTTCAAGCAAGTGTGTTGGCCAAGAGCATCAGCGTTTTGAAGTGTTTAAGATGTATCAGGAAGTCCTGGGTGGGTAGTTTGACCCATATTATCATATTCGCCTTCTGTAGCTTTCTGTCCGTGCTGGTGTGGGACTAGACTAGCCCTTATATACCTCTCAGTCTCCCACATCTATAAGGTATACGGAAGGATCCACCTGGGAACTCCCAACCTTACAATTTCCTGCGTGTACATGATGCAGCTGTTAGGCCAAAATATCGCCATTTGGTGGGTCCCATAAACCTCCACACATCCCATCCCAATTTAAGCCCCGATCCCATGCCCCAGAACCCCAAGTCTGAAACCCGAATAAAATCTTCAGCCCCAAACCCTCCTGCAAATGAACCTTAAACTGGAAACTCTTAGCCCGCAGTACAGCCAACGGACATCCCACCTCAGTCTAATTTCCTTGCATCTTGGGAATACCGAGTTTAGGGAGCCCCTAGGTGGTGCAAAACTTCCTTGGTCAACAGTAGCAATTCCCCCTTCGCCCCAATCCCCCGTTTACTCAAAGCCCAGGCCGTTTAACCCCAACTTCTAGACCCAAACCTCCCCAAACACACACGTCGACCTGGCCTTTACTGAGATCTGCGGGCCCGGCAGCTTCTCTTTGAGCACAGTGCTTGGCTCAGACGGAATAGGGCTGGGGTTTTGGGCTTAGGGTTTTAGGGTTTAGGGGTTGAGGATTTGTGTATGGGGTTTCGATTGGGATTATACTTCAGGTTTGAGGCTGACAGATTGGGGTGTATGAGATTCAGATGTTGGGTATGTAAGGCCAAGAGATCAAACTATATCCAGTTTGGGGCGGGTGGAGGTATAGGGATAAGGGAGTGCAAGGTTTGTGTGTAAAGCGTGCAGGACATAGGCATGAGGGATTAATGGTGGGTTTCGGACATTTGTGTCATTGTTTCAGGCGCTTAAAACAAAGATCTCGTCTATGGTCCTTCGTGGACGATGCGGCATCTAGACTGTTGCCTGAGTGTGTGTGTGTGTGTTTTTTTTT
>CAJNIZ010010210.1:0-10278 GCA_905231905.1 Symbiodinium pilosum | reverse complement strand
GGAAAAGTCTATGGGCTTTTTATAGGGCACAGGGTTTTAAGTGTGGGTTTCGAGGGTTGATGTCTAGGGCTTGAAGTTCAGGGTCTAGAGCATTGAGTTTGGGGGGTTCAAGGTAACGCTTTAGGCTACAGGATGATATTGTGATTGGGAAAAGGCCCGCTCACAACGAGAGGCTTGTGGGACTTATGACTTATGTGTTGGCTAGCCCGATGCTTAAGACCTGGGCAGAGCGCGCGCAAAAGCATCATGATTCATGATCATCAGTTGCACCGGCCCGACCCCACAAGCGAGCATCATGAGCATCAGTTGCGCTGTACGGTGAGCAGGTAGCCAGCACTGCAGCACTACAGATTCTACAGACTTTCAAACAAGGACTGACTCAGTGCAGTGGCTGCAGCACCCGAAACCCTGCCTGATAAGGTGCACCTGGTGCACCGACCCCATCAGCTTCTGTCGGTATCCATAGCTCAGCGCTCTGGAAAACGCGTTACTACTTTGTTCGACAGTATAAGTCAGTATAACCCGGGATATACAATTGTATCAATTGTTGCGAACTGCAGGTCTTGTGAGGACCAAGCTAACTACCCGCCTGAAAATTCCGTATAGTTCCGTGGGCACCGCGCAACTCTATGGAGCACGAAGCCTCACAATCCTCACACAAACATCAGACATCGCAGCGTCTGCGATGTGCCTTGAGCCCGGCGTAGAGAAAAAAGATTGGATCTCCGTAGTACAGTAATAGTAATAGTAATAGTNNAATAAGCTACGCTGGGCAGCTAGGCAATCAGTACTCCAGTCATATCCACGGAGTTAGACCGCTGGGCCCCAAAGCAACACAGGCCGCACTGAAGGTCAAGCTGCGCTGGCAGAGGGTCTGGAAGTCGCACTGAAGCTGCCACGTTCCTCTCCACGTCCTGAGGCAAACTCAGGCCCCACCCCGCATCAACCAGGCATGTGGAACGCGGGCTTAGCTATGCCGACCCACGAAGGCAGTGCTGTCCTTGGTGGCCTCTGTCCATGTATGCTCCGTCCCAGAGACGTAGTCCACCATATGGTGCACTTTCGATGGCTGCGGGTACACTGTGGCCAGCATCTGCAAAATTCGCTCGATCTGTGCCTCGGATGCGGAGTATCAATTCTACCCAGAATTCAAAATCCTCAAGCCTCAAGACTGTAACGGTAGGTAGTAGTGACTGACATCAAGTGAACGTGACTTGGCAATTCTGATCAACAGGAGATCTAAAGAGTCTGATGACCAGGGTTCGTGTGCTTCAGGGTTTCGTTCCAGAATCTTCTGCGACAGCATGATGAAATAGATCCGGTTTCTTGTCTGCGGCAGCCCAAAATCCCGGCTCCTGGCACCGCAAGACAATAAGAAATGTTACATGTTGAACTATTATTACCGTAGGCTTTCGAACACACATTGAAGACAGAGACACCTGTCCCATTTTACATGCTGCCCGATGCCTCAGGGTATGCACACGCACCTCGTAGCCGGGAATGCGCCGAAGGCCAATTTGTTCCCGACGGCCCCGCTCATTTGTGAACTCGCCATCGAGGAGGAAGTCCAGGGGAGTCTGGCCCAAGCATCTAGGGTAATCAGTAAAGTAATGTCAGGCAAGCGCAACTACGAACAACCACGTGGCTCTACGCACACACGCAGCGCACAACTGAATGTACACAGCTCGTTTTCCCTCACCGGCTATGGATCCATGATCCACGTCGAACCCCCATCGCCCCATCGTCGTAACGTCTTGCACGACTGCAAGCCCTTGGCACGCGACACCCATCCTACACCGAACTCACGACACTGCAACCATCAACAGCTTGGCAAGATTTGACATGAAATTTGGTGGGCGGCGCTGGCACAAGGGTTACTAAACAACATCGAATTGCCAATTCCTTATGACATACCGCCACGAGGAATTCCTACTCATGCCTTGCACCTGGCGGGCAGCAGTTTCACTGCATGCCCGAAAGAACTTCAACAGCCGCGTCGCAGGCTGCCTTCTCTGCTGCTATCTTGCCGCTGCAAATCTCTTTCTGCAGGACCTTTATGGAAGGGGCCACAAGGTTGCCCGGAATCTGCATCACACATGTTGGATGGATAGAACGCGGTGGCTTGCCCCTGGCGTACGCATACACCAGCCTTGCGCTGCCCACTGGAATTTGCAAATGGCAATGCAAGCACACCACGCCCCGCCGAAGTGTCGTGCCAACCGAGAGCACACCCAGCTGTTTTTGGTAGAAGGCTGCCGAAGCACCTGCCGCGTCAGTGTCGGCCTGCTCCTCATCTGACTCATTTGTCACTGGAGCTTTGGACCTCGAAGAAGACGCCGCCACTGGCTTTGACGTTGACTTCTTTGAGTTTCTCCTGGCTGCTTTGCCTGCACCATCTTCAGCTGGCAGCATTCGGGCAGCTGCGTCCAGCTCTGCTTGGGCCTCGCCACTCAGGAGACACGCGAAAAGATCATCTGATGCGTCGCCCGCTGCCGCTGCCTCTTCTGCTGCTGGCTGCTCTTCCTCTGCCCGCACTTCTGCCGAACACTTCCTGAAGTCGCCCCTACACACCGAACAAACGCACTCCGGAATTCACACCCTATACTGCTCACAACTACATGGACTCCACTGACTAGACTATACTAGTTCAAGTTCTACTACACTACACACTATAGACTATACTGACGACTATACTGGCTACACAGAACACAGAACCCCACAACACCCCCCCTAGCAGCAGCAGAATTTTCACGGCTTTGGTAGGGTAGCAATGATGATAGACTGCGCCTGGACTATGAGTAGGATTCGTGTGGGGTCACAACAATACAAAAGACCGCAATGGAAACATGGATTATGAATTTTTCGATTATCGCTTCTCGTCGAAATATTTGTTCCATTCTACATAGAAAGGCTTTATGAAGCTGTGGTGCTGGGTTGACAGATCGCCAGCCCCTCCACATCGTTTCTCGTCCCTCTTGGCCTGCTTGCGAGGCCTGGAATCAGTCGGATCCGGCATCTTCAGCCCGAACGGAAGCCGGGCTTCTGCACGAGGAGCAGCCCTGTGTTCTGCCACACGCCAGGATCCAAGGTGAACCACCGCTGCTGCATCCTCATCCTCCGGAACCACAAAGTACACCAATTCCGCGTCTGCAATCGTGATTTCCGGGAAGAATGTCACCTGTGTCACACCCTCTCACACAATGCGTGCTGGCTAGACTAGAAGCCGCCTCACTGTCATTCAAATGTACAGACAAGCAAGTTAGCTTAGTGGTATTATTTATGCGTTGCGTGAAAACGGCCTCGACTCCCAGTTGGTCTGCAGCCTGACCGCCAGCAACATGACGGCTCAGCAATGTACGCAGCAGCTGGTGCACGGTACACACTTGGAGCCGACCGTTCCGAAGCTTCAACCGCAGCTCGCTCCCAGTGCGAGCAACTTGCGTTCCGACATGGGAGACCGGCCGGCGCATGACAGCACTCAACAGCAGCCAGACCTTATGGTCGCCAGACACAAATCTCACCAGCGAAGGGCTGGTTCCAAGCTTTTTGGCGTGCAAGCTTGTATCGAATTCGGACGCCAGCTTCTGCAGCACAGAAAAGTGCGGCTCAGCACAACAAAGACCTGCATGGGCAGTCACGCGTGCCCTGAGAAATGGAGGACTCTTCTTGGGATTGCTGAGTATTTGAGTGTCGAAGCCGAACACTGCGTCAAACTCAGCACGGAGATCCGCACGGTTCTCGTTGCCACTGCAATCCATAACGAGTTCGGCCCTCAAGGCACTGATGTGGTCCCCCAGCCCGAGCCCATGATGCCAAGCCGGGTGCTCCGCGACATGGTTTAAGCTCTTCTCCAATCTCGCCCCATTCAAGCGTTTGATCTGCGAAACGCTCAGCGAGGATTGGGCGTCTGCTTCCTGCTGAGCGTTGCGCGATTGCAAAGCTGTCTGGCTAAGCGCTGTCCGCGCAGCCTGCATCTCATCCGCTCTCTCCTGGTACACAGCTTTCTCCTCCTTGCTCAAGCCTTTCCACTGGTCACCAAGGCTCTTCTGCACTGACTTCGACTCCTGGTCGGTCAAGCGCCCGAACCGAAATGATTGCCTGGCACTGGGGGAAATAGTTTCTGCTACAACACCGGACTTTTCGAACCTTTCTATAACTATGACTATAACTACTATAATTATAACTGCTACAATTATCCCATACCCATAACGGAACTACCGAGCAGCAGTGCAGTACGCGTTGCCGCCTAGGCGCTTCATGCTCTGCTGAAAAGCATTGTAGGCACTGACCCTGCGCGGCTTCACGTGCGCCTTGCGCACACCACCCGCTCGTACTGACCTACATGGGGGAGAAAGCTGGCTTTAGGCTAGGGCCAGGGCTTATAACTTATGATTTATCATTTAATTGAAAATCATACATTTAGAAAACAGGTGTAGCTCTAGTCAAAAGTGGACTTAGAACGGGGGAATGCGGAATGCCATCATTTGGAACTTCCGACAACAAGCCCTTCAGCATTCCCGCGCGGCGCTTGACCGTCCCGTCTGAGGCCAGTCCTGCCCGTCGCAAAGCCACCCCTGCGCCAGGCGCACTGGTTTCCACCATTCTGGCACGAAGAACCATCTTCACTCGCTTGCCTGCCTTGCCCATAATTTCTGCTTCGACATGCTGCTTCAGACCTGCATGGTCTAGGTACACATTCGTCACCAGTGAGTCTGATTGGATGGTCGATGGTCGTGAGGGCACGCTTTTGTGAGCCCCTGCATCCACGAGAAGGTTCGCGTGTTGACGCTCTATATCCACAGAGCTTGATGGTAGCTGGTTCAGCACATCACGGAGAAGGACCTGTATGTGCGAGACACGTGTGAGCTGCCGTGCAAGGCGGACAGCATCATCAAGCACTGCTTGCTCAGCGTCGTCAAGAACCCATTGAAAGAGCACCTCAAGGGGCAAAGGCCGTCTTCACGCCGGCAAGTAGATTTACAGTAGAACTCAAGTGCACTGCGGACCCAAATGCCAATTGACTGTTGACCTCATTATATACACGGTCAGGAGTCATACTTAGACCGTACACAGTAGACAGTAGAACTGATCTTTTTTTTGCCGAGTGCCTGGGAGAACATGGGGTCGATGCACATGCTGCAGGTGCGATGCTGCTGCCGTAGGGTCTTCAATGTTTCGAGGGCAACAGCAGGTTCTTGACCAACCACCTGAAACAGCTGCCAAGGAAGGCACTCATATGGCATCACCAACCTCCTGTATGCATCTGCAACCCCAATCAAAAGAAGCTCGACGCTATCTTGCTTCTGCACTCCAAGCGAAGGGAACCAGACGTCTGCAGTACTTGGAGCTTCCAGCAACCTCTGGAAGTCGTCAATCACGCACCAACCAGTCTCGCCAGTTATAATCTCGCGAGTTAGCTTCGCGAGATCATCCACGTTGGCATTCCGACAAGCACTGTCACTCAAAGTCAATCCCCGATTTTTCAAGCGGAGCCGTGCCCGAGCAACCTCTGTGAAGGACACCTTCTCCATATAGCTGCTCAACGGGTCTGTGACCACAAGTGACTGAGCAAATCTCGCCTGAGGAACACTGGCCGTAGATGGTTTGGGGTTAAGATTTAGTTTAGGGATCTCCTACCTACGTCTAATCCAACTCAGCAGGACAAGGGCTGCCATAACGAGCTGTCACCAACGAGTCATGCTCATTCAGAAGCTGCATCACTTTTGCGACTCTGATTTGTTGTTTGATGGCAGGGGCAACGTCCGGATTGTCCTCGTCCATCGCCAAATTCGCCTCAAGCAAATCTGGCAATATGTCCGCTTGTTCGTTCTTGCACTGCTGCCATATGTACCTCAAAAGGCCCCGCACTGCTAGTCCACGGGTTACGTATTGGGCCGCAACATCGAAGCCCTTCCACCTGTACAACAGTGGAGGGGTAAAGAGAGAAGCGAACAGCGCATTTAGTGCTGCCTTGAGATTCTGTCTGAATGCCTTTTGGTTCGAACAGCAGCCCGGCGGGCATATGTGCAGCAGCTTTCCCTGGGCAACCAGTTGCTCACGCCAGTCGTCGTTGATCATACGTAGGATAAGGGCCTTGTCGTCTTCTGTGAGATCTGAGCTGCAAAGTTGCAAAATGCTTGCATGCCTGTGCTCCAGCTCCTGCGTGGTTCTTGGCACTTGAGTCACTTCTCGGCGTTCGGCCCTGGCAACAATAGCCGTCAAGGTGTTGTCTAGCCGCTGGCGGAATTGCGACCCTTTGGTTGCGTTCGAAAAACGCACCAAGCCTGCGTCAGTTGCAGAAGTCCCACTACTTCCACGTCTTACGTTGTACAAGAGCGAACACTACAGTACAACAGTACAACTCACAAGCCCGAACTAGCTAATTCAAGTTATTTAAAGTTATCTACCAGTGATTTCTCAAATCAGCAAAAATCAAACCACCCCGGGCCTGTTACCACGCCTGGGATGCGCAGCACTTGAGGCTTCTTTGCAAGAGCGCATTGGTGGTGAGCACAAAAGGTGTGTAACGTAGTGATAACAGATCCCTCTTGCCTGCGTTTCTCGATGTAGGCCCGTTGTTCTAGAGCTGCAACGAGGACGTTTGCCGCAAGAGCGTCAGTACCTTGGATACAAACAAACCTAGACTAGAGGCTAGAGTGGGCTAGAGGCATCTATATAAACGCAGACCGTGACCTTTGCAAAAGCCCTGGCAGCCTGAGACACTACGGGTACGGGCCGGGTGTATGATGGCAAGCTTATTTGCTACATGGCTACATGCTACATGTGCCTAGTTGCACGAAATGATGACTCGCATGGGCAACCTCTTCAGCAACTCATCTGACTGAGCGCCTCCCAGGTGTTCGCCTGCCCCATTGTATCCGCACAGAGACCAACGATTTGTTCGGTCAAGTATCGTGGCCGCATTGGCCTCACCGGAATATAGGATTGCGCTTGAAATTGAGATTGTTCCATTGTACTTCAATACTGACCACAATTGCTTTATCACTATGACTAGACCGGACTGTACTCATGACGGGTGGCTTTCGGGAGCACCTGTGAGGGGACATGCAGCTGAACACTCTCCACTGTGCCATCCCTGCGCCGCAAAGTAGCCCATTGCATAATTCCAAGAAGAGGTGATACTTTGCGGCGGCCAGTTCTGCCCACTGAAGCTTTCCGGCCTGCCCCCTCGACGCCCTCTTCCTCCTCTGCAGCCTCTGCACCTGCATTATCCACTGCCTCTAGTCCGTCCAAGTCTACCGAAGGCCCTGTTTCAGGACTTGTGTAGACGTTCGTGTCGTCTGACGTCCTCACGAATATGCCATGCAATGGCTGATCCCGCTCCAGCCATTCCAACAAGCGTGCCTTTTGAGATTTGAGGAAGCTCAGCAAGCCGATCACACGAAACCGCTTCAGTGCCGTATCCTTCCGTCGTGTTGCGGAAAAACCAGTCAGCTCGCCCTGTGCATTCGCGAACTCGTAGAATTCTTGCCTTAGCCGGGCTGGGTGTACAGTTGTCATAGCGGCATTGTGGGAGGCTCTAGCAGCGGCTTTTGGGTTGGGGGAGGGGGGGCGGGAATTTGGGTTTAGGGCCGGGCAATCTATTTCAGTCAAAATACACGTGCCGGGTTTGAGCGCTGTTCTGACCTCTACTGAAAAGGCTGAAGGTCACTCTCGCCACATCCTGAGCAGGTGACACCATAAACTTTTGTACTGTTTCTGCGGCGCGCTTCACTTGCGACCTTGCGATGCCAGCAGCAATCGCAGCTCCATGAGTCTTTCCACGAGACCTTGCGAATGCCCTCATGGGATTTGCAACCTCAGCAGATAGCCCGGTGTCGGAATCGCCCTGACCCTGGCTGCTCGCACCCTCACTCCCTCCGAGACTGCTTTGCGAAGCCCTGCGTTGTCGCGGAATACCATCGCGGTTCGCAAACTGGCGCCACATGGCGAACTTAGGAAAAAGGTTCTGAGCACTAGAAAATTCACACTGTATAACCCGCAACCCCCAATGTAAGGACCCCATATACTTAGGAGTAGTGCCTTCAGCAGCCAACACTTACCTGGGCAATCTGCGGCCACGGTCATGGTCTTCGTACTTGAACAAGCACAGAAAAAAGAATAGTCACGCACGCAGTGTTAATGGTAGCATGGCAGCAAGGCTCCCGCCTGATACTCGTCCTCTGCCCTCACGCCGGAGTGGATCTTCTTCTTGCATCCGGCCACATTTTCTAAAATTGCCACCCTTGGATGAACAGCCTACCCAGGTTCCATGCCAGTAGTAGTAGTAGCGACTGCAAGCGGTAGGAACATGCATGCAGCCTGGATGCTGCGGCTTGCGAACACGAATAAAGCGACTCGATTCTATGAAAGGCACGGCGTAAGGGGACTCAGTGCAGTGACGTGGCACACTTCACAGACGATAATGACATGAATGCTGAGCGAACACAACTGAACCGATCAGCCAAGCTGCGATGTGCTGGGCCTGGCCTATCATTTCTCCCATTCCTTGATGGTGGAATCGTGAGGAGCTTTCTTGGGAAAAAAGTTTGCAGACGAACCCGGATATATACAGGTCGATCTCCTTGCACACAAGACGCAGCAGCTACGGAACGCCTTGCATGGAAGACTCTGCAGGGCGCTTAAAAGTTAAAAGTGCATCCCAAATAACAAGAGCTGGGTGGGCAACGGGGTGCCGGCCAGGCCGGCCGGTGCCGCAGGCCCTAAATTAAGAGCGGGTGTGCCAACCTCACCCCCCGCCTTCCCCCTCACGCTTTAGGATTTGGGGAAACCCTAAACCCGAACCCCTACTGCAGTCCTCATCCGGTGGCTGGCACAGCCTGCCGTGGACGGCGCATTGCCCTCCCTGCCTGCTCGGGCTAGCTAGACAACAGCATACACACTGCATGATGCCGAGCCTGGCAAAAGTGATATTCGTGTAACAATGATCAACCTTGTTGTTCTGCATGAAGAACTTTCGTGTGAGAGCCTCGGGTCAGTAAAATGGCCAGAAAGACCCAGATAGGAAAGTACGTCACAACTGATCCGAAGTTGCAGCTGTCACTGCTGACGTGGCACATGGGACTCCGAGCTGATAACCTCTCGAAAGTTCCACGCCCCGATTAAGTCCCTGAGGGCAAAGGATGGAGCTCCGGTTCCGGAACACCCGCTGGCAACAACCTCAGGCGACATACTGTTCAGAAATGAGTTCAAGCAACAGGCTTCAGGCGCACCCGCACTGCGCACAAGTTCTTGCTTGACCAGCTGCCAGAGGTCGCAACAGGCGACGCTGCAGGTTCACCACAGATGCACCGATAAACCGCGTAAAGCGGTCTGCCCAAGACACTGCCACATAATCGGGCCCCGGAATAGGCTGCTGTGTATGCTGTGTAGAGGACCTCAGGTTGACCAAACTCCGATATGACGATATGGACATGGCGCTAAGCTGGACTCAAAAAAATACTGCAGCCGAGAGACCTACTCCCACGCTCATCGTCATCCGAGCCACATCGACGGCCCAACCTGATGAGAATTCTGCACGCCACACATTATCCTAATACAACAACATTAGAGCTCCGACAATCTTCTGGCGAGATGCTCGTCGGAGTCGCTCCCTGGCACTGGTCTGGACCGGGAACAGGATCTAGATCTCGAGTGTAACCTCATCGGGCTCATGGGAACCCCTGCGTGCGCACCCAGTTCGCACACGACACACCAGCAAATACGTCCAGACTTACAGCCCAGCAACGGCTCCTCAGCATTCGCTGCAGCCGAACCACTCCCAGAGATTAATCTGGAGTACAAATCAGCTAGCGGCATGGCGGCGCGGAGGCAAACACTTTCGCATGTAAGTTTACTCCGCACCATCCAAAACTGACCCGTAATTGGCCCATAGTTGTATTCAGCGGCACGGTTGTTAGGTGTCCGAGTGGCCGAATTGGGCTCATTTTTTTGCCAAAATATCACCTTGCGACTACCCTAAGCTATTCCCTATGGACAATTTAGACGTAATTTTATCCGGAATGTCGCCCTGAGACTACCCCAACCTAATCCCGCATGGCCATCTGCGAACCTCGGAGGGCTCGAACACGTGTCCTTGACCCGAAATTTGCCTGCTCATGCTGCAACATCTCGCTGGTTTCGTCCTGGCAGCGGATAGGCATGGGAGTCAGACGGAACCCCTTTTCAGTGTTTTTCAGCCCTTGTGCCCTGTAATCCTAGCTCAGACCCTGCCCTGCGAAAGCTTAACACTATAAATTCTATGCCCTAGGGTCCTAT